>JAVFHW010001860.1:0-20773 GCA_032159205.1 Eurystomus glaucurus suahelicus
GCTCTCAGTTGTCTGCTGACCATGCCCAGCAGAAGACTTCTACAGCTTATCAGAGCCCAGCTCCCCAGCAGGGATTTGCAGCGCTCTGATTCAGCTCCAGCAAGTCAGGTGCTGTGTGGGCAGGGAGACAGACTCAGCGCAAGGAAAACCCACGTTTGGAGCAGGGCAATGCTGAGGGATGCCTGCTGGGAGGGAAACGTTGAGCACACACATGGGGCTGGGGAAGAGGTAAGAGCCTTTGCTATCTCCATCTGAGCTCTCTAGGAAGACTTGAACAACAAGGGCACCATGACGTTGCACTTCTTGACCAGGAAGTTTCTGTGCTGGAGGCAGGCAGGATGATTTGAGAGAGAATACTGCAAATGGATGAACTGCTGGGAAAGAAGAGGCTGCAGTGTGACAAAGTAGGGCAGAGCTGAAGATCTGGGGAGGGGCTTGAGATGAGGCTGCCTCTGGCTCTGCACCCTAGCCCTAGTCTTCCTCCCCATGGCTGCAACATCCCACTTTCTTCTAGCATCCTCCTGCAGCTCCTCCTCAAATGCCTGCAGGTCAAAAAGAAAAGCCCCACAGGCCTCCTTTGAAGTAGAAGCTGATGATGCTCAGCACTTCGCAGACTCCTGCAGCTCCAGCAGATTTCAGCCATTTGCTCTACAAATCACAGGGTTACCGCCTTCCAGCCGTCCCTGATGCAGCAAGAGAGGCCTCCTGAGCAGCCTGGCCCTGGCTCTGCCTGCGCATAGCCAGCCAAGGCTGCCTCCACAGCCGCCGTCCCGCTCCCGCAGCGCCTGCCGCCTCCTCTGCTCTCCCCGGAAAGGCTTGCTCTAAGAAGAACAATACTTGAGAGTAATCGCCTGCCTCCAGACATGAGCGAGCGCTCTTCTGAGCGCCCTAGTTAGCAGGCAATGGCCCTTGCACGCACTCAGTTACATTTGTTTTCACATTTGTTTGTGCGGAACACAAATTTATTCAATGTAAATTTGACCTTTCAGCCAAAAGAAGGAGACAAAAATCGTGGATTCACTTGCTCTGAGCTGCCCAGCTGAGCAAATGCTAAACTGACAAACACCGTTGCCCGTGGTGCCTCCTGCGTGCCTGCTGCACGATGCTGGGGAGACTGGAGGAGTGCCAGGCTGGGCTGTGGGGAGAGGACAGGGTGCTGCAGCCCGCAGCCGCAGAGGCAGCGCAGGCACTAGTGCTCCCTGCCGCCACAGGCCACCCACACCGCTCAGACAGCTCCAGCCCTTTGCTTTCTAACCCAGCACGCAAAGCAAGTCAACGGAGGGAGGAACAGAGGCTGGTGCTGGGGACCTTGGAGGTGCGCAGCACCAGAGCGGTTAGATCTAGGAAAAAAGACACTTATTGCTAAGGATACTTCCTTCCATAAGAGAATGCAATCCATACATGTAAGTACATTTGTTTTTAAAGAGGGTATGGGAAACTGTCCTAGCACTGCTCAGCCCTCAGGTTTAAGAGCCCTCAGCCTCTTCTTCTGCAGAACCATACCTGGATGAAGCAGAGCCTGGATGAAAGAGCAGAGGAGGCCAGACATGCACAGGCACTTGGTTTAGAAGCAGGAAGGCAGCACTGATGAATGCCAGGTTGAGCTGTAGACTCCAGAGAGGCTAGTTTCGGACATGAGACACAAGCCTGTCATTCTGGTCCAGCCACACAGGAGGCAGCTGTCTTCGAAGATTCCAGGTCTTCACTCTAGGCAATGAGGTTCTGGTCTCAGGTCTGCCAGGAGCTGCCTCTGGCAGATTCTTAGTTATTCTTCTGCATTCACACACAAAGTAATTCCCTGATGTCCGGGGTGGCACCCTGGACTCAAATGTTGAGGAAAAAAATAACAAGCAGCCAAGTGAGCTGTCAAAGCCTATGAGCTGTTGGCGCACAGTTGTCCCACTGCACAGAGCAGAAAGGGACACAGGTGACACATGGGCCTCAAGGCAGCTCACTGTCACTGCTTCCACCGAACACAATGTTGGGATGCCACAGCTCAGCCATGTCTTGAGCTCAAACCTAAGCAGACTAACTTCTCACCAGTCTCCATTCCTGTCTGTCCTTCACAGAGCACCTGATGGCGTTAAGCATCCAGACAGTCTTTTTCCTCTCTGAATTCAGCTCTTTTCATGGGTTGGTGTCCATCTGAACCCTTCCCAAATGGCAGAGCTGCTTCCCCATTAACTGTCTGTCACCGAGCAGCTCCTCGCTCCCAGAGCCAGCTGTACGATGCCGCTAACTGCCGAGCTCAGCCATGCACAGACGCCAGGCACTCCCAAGTCAAGCTGCCGATGGACACCAGGCTTCGCCTGTTTATAGCCCAACTGCAGACCTAGGACGACTGAGCTAGCCATTAGCTGCTTAGCCTTTCCACACCCATCTGTATTTTGACATTACAAAGCATGTTTAACTCCATGAATACTCCCAGAATATTCCTGCTGACAATTCTCCCCTCCTGCCTGCCCACACTGGACACTCGCACTGCAGCAGAATTTTCCAGCTGTTTTTTGGGGTTTTTTGGTTTTGGTTTTGTTTTTTACTTACAGACTCCTACTAGTTTTCCAGCTGAGCTGTATGTTCCAGGTAGGGAGTTTAAGCTTAATAATACAAGGCTGGCTTGTCTCAGTTGCCTTTTGTAGACCCAAGCTGAAAGCCTTCAGCCCATCTTCCAGTGCACTCACCGCAAACGGTGCAAAGGCACTGGTGGTGTTTGCCTGGTGCTCAGGGAATCCCCAAAGGGCTGGAGCTCAGTAGTGCTAAAGGCTACAGAAGCACAAAGAAAGAAAATGCCAGTATGGGCAAGCAAACCTGACAGTCTTTTACATCACTACGTGCTTCTTCACACCACACTTGCACGCCACGCAGTGATGTACGTGCACATGCAACACAGCTTCCACCCCGAGCCATCTGTTCTTCAGGACAGACACCTCTTGGTGGAAATCCTGCTCTCATTTGTCCTCTGCAATGGCAGAATGTGGGCTTGCCATAACAAGTGTAATCAAAATATGCCCACGCATAATAGCTGAAAGCATTATTGAGGGATATTTTTCAAATCTCAATTAGAAACAAACTATTCTCTAGTCTCACTTTTGCTTCAGTCTCAGACTGGTGGGGATGTGGCATTTTAATTTCTATAAAAGAAAGGACAAATCTCTATAAAAAGAGAAAGGAAAAAGGCAGACATGTTGAAAAAACAAGAGGATAAAAGGAAGAAAATGCAGCACAACAGCCCTAAACAGAACTAGCAGAGCACAAGGAGAAAAAAATAGCACCTACCATTTTTCTCGGTAATTTACTTAAGAGATTGAGAGCACAGCCCTAAAACTGCAACAACACTGCCTTCTTAGAAGACAAGGAAACCTCTGGGCACAGCTCCTGGAGAACAAGCAAACAGCGTTCATTCTGCTCGCCCGCTGCACTAGAGCTGCAGTGGTTTTGTGCTGCGACTGTCTCCAGAGCTCTCCATCCGAGACCGCTGCTGTGCCAGGCAGTGCCCGTGCACATCCAAATACACACACACATCTGTAGGAGACAGTTCCCAACCCAGACACCTTCCAGCCTTACCAGACAAATGAAAGTCTGTGATCCCCATCCACTGGAGACATTACCATGCCTTAATTGGGGAACCATAAAGCTAGAATTCTGCAAGGCAAACATCCCACTTCAGGCAAAGGGTCTGCCCTTAACCTTCCACCTCTCTTCAAACCTACTTTTGAGTTAAATGGCTGAATGCATTAAGCTGACAATTTAAATCACCAGCAGCCATGCAGAGGGAAGACAGGGACTCAGAGTTACAGCTCCCACTCCATCCCTTCCTTCTCTCACAGCACCTGCACATTGGGGGACCCCAGATCTAGACAGGACTCTACATACAATAGTCTCAGCACTATGAAAGAGAAACAAACCCTCTCCCTACTTCTGTAACTAAGTGCTTTAAAAGCCACCCCCACACTGAGACCTTTCTGACTGAACACAGCTCTGATGAAGAAGTGCCAGAGACTGGCCATCCAGGAAAGCAGGAAGGTCCACCCATGCCACAAGCAGGAGAGCATGCGGTGATCCCATGGGACACCCCTACACCACAGTGGGATTGCAGGCAAGGGGATAAGAGAGTGCCCTTATCTCCCTCCTGATGGGTGCCAAGCACTGCCAGCCTGCCAGTGCCATAACCTAAAATAAATAAAGGGTAAATAAGTTATTTTATTTGACATCTCAATTTTGTGGCCACAGACTGCTGGGCTAGGAGCTGAGGCAATCATTTTAGGGATGCATAAAATTGCCTCCCAGGTGAGGAGCACTACATTGAAAAAAACAGGTGGAAGGACGCAGAGAAGCGTCACACTGCCCCGAGACAGTCCAGAGCAGCAGGAGTGTTTTTTACCCCGCCTGAGCATGATCAGAGCATACAGCATGCTCTTATTTGGAGGCAAAATGGATCATGAAGCCTGTCCTGGCAAAGGTCAAGTGCAAGGTCTCTGGGACACACTGCTCAGCAGCAACGCGAGCATTAGGCTAGCAGATCACTCCATCTACTTTGGAGGCTGGCAAAAGACACTCCAACAGGAATGTCAGCTTGTTAACACTGGTGAAGATTGGTGGAATCTGGTACCATGCAAGTGACTAGTTCAACTTTTTGGGTGGGTTTACTAATGCAAAATATATACCTGGCATTGAAGCCTCACCCTTTTCAGACATTTCTGAGCTTCAGTGCTTGCAAAATAGCACCAGGGCTCTTGGCTCCATGACATTCCCTAGAAGCTGGCGTTTGAAAAGCTGACGTGTAAAACTCTCTGGGTTCTACCAAAATCTAAAAAGTTGTTTCTTGTTCTCTTTGTCTGCCTCTGATGACAGATTATTATACTTTGCGTAGAACTTTGTGATGTTTGGGTGATTTGAACATAATCAGGCTTAAATGCAGGCAATCAAAGAGACTATGCATTTCATAGACACACTGATTTCCACACACTGACTACCAAATTGGCACAACTTACTACTTTTATCCCAAAAGATGGAAATGGAGGGGTCAAGATCATTTAATAGGCAGAATGGGTAAAATACATGAAAAACTACTGCTTATTTAAGAAACTGTTCCATTTTTACAGTAGAGGGCTTAGAAAGCAATAATGGAGGAAGAGAAGGAGCAGTGAAGATGCACATGCACAACTTATGCCTAAAATTCCCACTAAGAGCAGTGGGCTTATTCTCAACTTTCCTGTTAATCTTCCTATTAGTAATTCAAATATATGTATTTTATATCCAGATAGAGTTGAAAAGGCAGAGTAGCTATCCGGCTCAGCCACTAAGGCAGGTGTAATAAAAGATACTCTTCCTCCCTACCCATCGTACATCAGAGATACAAAGCGGTTTAGAGCCCAGTGAAGTAGGGGATGCCTGCTTGGGAGTCCCTCTAGAGAAAGTTACTGCCTGGTGGTCTCAGTCTGTGGTGTGCTTTTAAAGCATGAAAAGAAAAGTGCATCTTTCAGGAAAAGCAGAGAGACTGCTGTAGTGGAAGTGGCCTGGAGTCCCATCAACTTTTGCACCCTGCAAACGGTGTAGAGAAAGACCCAACATTCTCCTCTTCTCAGTCTGAAAGACTGCAATTACATATCTTACAAAATCTGTCTGCAAGAAGGGAAATAATTTTCCTGGCTTCACTAATTATTGCCTTAAATCTTCCCACAGCAAGAAACAGAACAGCCTTGGTCATTTATCTTCTCCTCAGCTCAATTTACAGATATTCATACTGATCTTGAAAGCCTCCATCCCTCACGTAAACCCACTGTCACAGTGGTAACACGACACAAGCGAGCATTATCACAACTGCAGAGCCGGAGCTACTGTTCTTATTCACAACCAGCTTCTCCTCTTCTTTGCATCTCGCTAAATTTCTTGCTCTGACAGCATTGTCAAGCAACAAGTTCTACCAGTTAGCTACAAAGTGTATTAAAAAGCGTTCTGTTTAACATGCAGTAGACCTGTTGCCTTTTAATTATACCAGGTGCCCTCTGCTTTTGCTGTCGGTATAGGGGCTAACAGGCCCAGGCAAACAGTCTCTTTCAGCACATTAATGGTTCTACCTTATTGCCTCTTTGATTTTCAGAACTCAATAATCTTAATCTGTTTCATCTATGTTTTAAAACTGGAAGAAGAGTGATCTGGGGAATTAGTCTAATTTCAAGCCTTACTGAAACAGTGGAACAAACATTAAGAGAAACGCCTAAAAGGATAATGGAGTTGAACAATGAGCACCAATATAATGAGACAAACTTGATTGCTTTCTTTTATAAAATTACAAAATCAGTGATCAGAGGAAAGAGGTAGACGCCACATTCAGTTTTTCATGAAGCTTTGATACAGCACCTCAAAACCTTGTTCTCAAGAATAAATTACTGTTGTTTTCAGTAGGAGTGCGGTTACTTTAGCTGAAGGACCAGAAACAAAGAACACTGGGTCACTGTTTAGAGCAGAATCCTATTAATTAACCCTTTATAAATAATTAGCAGAGGTTATAAGCACATCACATAAATGAGCGGTATGTGTTACAGATGGTTAGCAATCCCTCAGCAAACTAAGTTCCAGATGATAATAAGATATGGCTGTGGGCAACCCTCTGACCCCTCTGCTGTGAGGCAGCAATGAATCATTCATCCTCCCATTATAACAACAAAACCACAACACAAAAATGTATCCAAGGGACCAAATCAGAGCAAGATGCAGTGAATGTGTTCTTGTGGTGAGCTATCACTTCTCCATAACTTGACCAGGAAGAAACGAATCCATCAGATGCCCCACCTGAAAGGCCAGGTGAACCCCACACTGGTGTGACTCATATATCCTGGAGGCATCTATTGGATTTACATCAGCCAGATAGATGCTTTCACTTCTCAAACAGGTTGTCCTACACACGTTACTGCCATCAGTATGGCAGTCCTCGTGCTCCCACTTAGTTTCCCTGCGCCCCGTTTTGGCTGCTCTGCTGAGTGAGGTTCAGCATGGTGTAGTTGACCACTCTGACTCCCTTGTTTCCACCAGCCTCCTCAGAAACAGCATTTGACAGCAGTCAGCACAGCCCACGCTGCCAGTGCTGATGGGTGCTCTCTGCCGCTCCAGCTGAATGGCCAAGCCATTTCCTACAACAGTGAAAAAAGCCAGTTTAACAAATCATCTATTATTTCAGCTCTGGCACATGAAATCTGCACAAGACCTATAAAGTTAGTTGGAGATGTGCTGTTCTCCTGATGACTTCAACAAAGTAATCTGTAAGACTCCCTCCTCCAGCTCGGCTTGGCTGGAAGTCAGGAACATGTGTCCTACACAGCGCACACAGCTTGTCTTCTACCACTCTGCACCACCACCAGCCCTCCTTCCTCAGTTCAGGATGTGAAAGCCTCTTTGGTTCTCTCAGACGAAAAGACCATCATATGTCAAAGTCCTAGTCCCTGTTCAGATGGAGCCATCAAGCACCGGCACTGGACTGCACCCAGCTGAGTTTTGAATACTCACAAGGATGGAGACTCCACTACTCATCTGGGCAACCCATTCCACTGTTCAACCACCCAACACCGGGCAACAGGAGTGCTCAAGCGCAGTTACACCATCTCCCCTGGTGACAAGCGAGCACGAGAGGAGGCAGGAGGGTCCCTCTAAGCATCAACACCAGGGAGGGGTGCCCTCTGCTTGCCTGGCCCAAGGCCATGGGGACATCCAGTGCTCTGAGGCAATACAGAGCCAAAAGGCTGGGCTTGAAGCTATTTGCATAACACTTTTTTTCTGAATGAAAGGAGGCTGAGAAGTGACCTCTTCAGAGCATGAACACTGATATAAGATGAGGCATCACCTAGAGCACGGGCTCTGTATGCAGGGCATACCAGAAATGGAAGTACGTGGGCAGAGGGTTACAATGGCTTTGATTCAAACCATGTGTTTAATGGGGCAAAGGAGCCAAAGAACAAAGGAAGAAAGAGGAACCAAGGAAGAGATCACCCAAGGGAAAGTCTCTAGATGAACACATAAGCTTTGGTACTCTCAGGGGTTTCAACTGCTCCCGCGGCTGCTGGAAAGGCAATAGAGCAGGGAGCAAGCAGTTCAACACACCTCTGGAGCATGTCAAAACCAAACTGGTTTTGAAGGTGCACAGAGGTAGGATGAGAAGCAGTGGACACAACATGGCAAATTCTAAAAAAATGACACAAGGTTGGCCAGCACTGGAACAGAGACCCAAAGTGTAGGAGCTTCACCGTAGGACATCTTCAAAACTCAACAGACAAGGCCCTGGGCAACACATCTAACCATCCCTGATTTGTGCAGTGCGTTAGACCGGAATCTCACTATATTGCCCAGGCTTTTAAGAACAGCTTTCCAAGCGCCATTCTAGCAAGAATTTCATGCAATTGAGAGCAAAGTTGTTGTATCAGCAAACCAGCCATGGTGTGCAACCTTGGAAGCAAAGGGTGCACCACTAGCTCCATTATTATTTCCTCCTCCTAATGAGGTAACCTACAAGCAAAGTACTAGCTCAGCAGCTAGACCACACCAGTGGCAGTGCAAAGGAGCTTTGGGTCCAGGCTGCCAGGAGGCTTTGCCTCTGGAGCTCCTCCATGACACTGAGTTGCTCTCATCCCAATCATCATTCACAGCAGAAGGCATGAGGAAAAGACTGCAGGGACAAACTCCCAGCTACAAGCTGGTTCATGCAGTGCAGCAAAATTTGGTTTGTTCTGGTTTTCACCATGTTCCTCTTTTCCATGAGCTGCAGGAGAAGCTGTAACCTGCCACTGATCAACTGAGCAACCCCGAGTAATGCACAGATTCACACGCCAGGTCCCGAACTCCGCAAGAAGCACAGCAAGGTACTTTGCAAGAAGGAGCTGGATTCATCCTAGAAAAGCTCTCCAGGTCCATAGTGGAGATGCCACACTGGGGACTCAAAACTCTTCACGAAATGTCTGTACCCTAACAGAGACAGAGTCCTCTAGGTGTAGTTCCTGCCAGTGAAATTCATTACCTTAGAAGCCTGTGAATGATGTATAAGTCACCCATGTCCCCTGAGGTCAATTCCTACACTATCTGCCCTCACCAGGAAAAGAGAGAAGAAATAAACAGAAAATAAAGCAGAACGTGAGATTACCATTTCTTTTGCACCCCAAGTAGGAGAGGAGACCAGCAATCCATAGCAAAAGAGCTCGTGTCTCTCTCAGAGGCGTGCTCCCCCCTTCCCTCCCAATGGAAATTGCAGCTGCAGCGTGACGAGAGCCGGCACTTCTGCATTTCAACTCCGCTCTACAGACTAGGCAAATTAGCCGGCAGCTTTCTGCAATACCACAGCCAATTGGTCCCAGCTCCCCACCTCATCAACCGCAGCCATCAGGAGGAAGTCTCATCCTGGAGAAGGTCTGCAGGTTTTGGATAAATGGAGGAGTTCAAAAGCAAGTGCCTTGCAGTCATTATCTCTTCCCAAGGAATGGGTATGGCTGAAATCCTGCCACAAAAGACTCATCAGACATTTAAGATGCTCTCTGGCTGGCTGGGACAGAGCTACCCCAGTGGGATGCTTGTTCCACACCCGGGCAGGAGAACATGGCTCAACCAGGCTCTAACAGGGTGCCTGGCTATTTGCTTAATTTTTCCAGGAAACCTTGTAGCAGGAGCTGTAAGAGTGCTCTGTGGGCAAGGCAGGATGGACCAGAGGCCATACACTCATCAGGAACCATGCTGAACTTCAGCAGACCATAGAGGAAGATCACTTCCCAGAAGTCCTTGTTGCAGAGGATCTCAGTAGAAAGGTGACTTTGTCTGGTGACCAGAAGGCCAAGGACTCTACAAAGTGATCACTGCCTCTTATCCTCCTTATTCCTTGTTTTCCACTCAAGGATGTACAAAAACATCCAACAGTAAAGGAGCTGTTCAGAGAAGACAAACCTCTCCGATACATTTATGTACTGATCTTAAATCTCTTCAAGTCTTACAGATCTTAGTAGCTTTGATTCCTGAAAAAACCTTCTTAATGGAAAGACAGAGCCACTGCAACCAGGAGCTCATGAAATCAGGAGTAAGCACACATGTACATGCCTTGCAGCCTCAGGGCCACCTTCACCTTCTCACCATCATGCCAGGCATGTCATCCCAGCCACCTGCACTCACCTTCCAGATACCACAGCCAAGTCACTACCTAGGGTTTACTCTCCCCATCCGTAGAATGAGGACAATGACAGCAACCATCCTAAGAACAACTGATTTCCTGGACACCCTGCTCCAGCTCACCCTGCTTTGAGCAGGGCTTCAACTGGATGATCACTGGAGGTCTCTGCCAATCTCAGTGACTTGATTAACTTTTGTTGCTGCTCTGGGCTGTGGCAACCCAACCACATGCCACCTGGGATTCACTGGTACAACATCAGGTGCCTGTCCTGCCTGCAGCGCCTGTTGGGAACTGAGTACAGAGGACACAGCCGACTCCTCCAGCCTTGTCGGTACAGAGCCACCAAAAATACCAGTGTCACTGATCCAAGCTGCAATGCACTTACCTGCTAACTCCCGCATGCACTGCCATCATTTTCAGTCCAAGATTGAAGCAGTAGACTCTACCTAATTTACCTTCATCGAGGATGAATTTTAGATAAAATTCAAACTGATTAATGAAGAGGAGGTTAAGCACTTCCAATCAGGGGGGTGAGAAAGGCACTAGAACAGTAAAATTGATCCCAGACTGCCTGCCTCTCTACACTTTTAAAAGGTGGATAATCCAGGAGGACTCCTCTAAGCTGCTTCCCCACATCCCTGATACTGTGGATGGATGAGACCAGCTGGTCCACGGCACACTGGAGCTCCACCATAAATGAGGTGTCACAGCACACTTCCCCCCTGTGGGACACCAAATGCTAAAAAGCATGTACTGTCTAAAATGCAGAATGAAAATTTCCTTTCTAATTATTTCCATTTATATTCCCCATTCTGAAAATTTCATATTCCTACCATCCAACTGCAGGACTGCAAACAGCAGCAGTACTGCACAAGGTGACATCAATAGCCATGACTGGGTTTTACCTCGGTTGCTGCCCTGAAACACTCTGCAGAAGCCATAATTTGCAAACTTTGGTGAAAGTGGGCTTTACCAGAAGAGGAGAGCTGCCTGGTGGGATGGGGCAGCTGGCGAGCAAGCAGAGCAGGGCTCACTAACTGGTCTCCCCAAACACAACTGAGCAAGGCAGCTCTGTTGTCCCTACAACAAGCTTTGCTGCTTTAAGGACTTGAGGGCCTCCTAGAAATATTCATGACAGGGTGCCATCATATGCACTGTGAGCATAATTTTCTGCATGAAGAAGAGCGGGAAGCCCAAGGCTGAACTGGTGGCCAAACACATGCAAGCAGCAAGGTGTCCATCTCCATGCCACACTATCATTGTGCACTAGCTCCCTCAGACACACACTGCCCACCTCTCAGGAGCTGTGACAGCACAGTGGTGTGCCCTTTCCGGAGCACAGGGAGGATGGGAATAAACAATGGTCCCTAGAAGACCTGGCCTCCTGCCCACTCACGCTGGGGAGCAGAGAAGGCAACTTTCCTCTTGGCAGCTCTTCTGCACTTCCAGCGTAACAGGACACAACAGTATTTGATCTGTCTGGGGTGACCCCAGCTCGCTGTAGAGATTAGAGAGCCTCTGTCATTAACTCTAGAGAAGAGCCTCTTCTCTGTTTCTCCTCTGGGACATGCAACATCCACACTTGCACAGCGGAGCAGCCACAGCATTTCCACTCGTTGCTCTGACACCACTTGCTCACCTGTCAGTATCGAAGACAGACCAAGTGCCTGGAATCAAGCCAAAATCTTCCCATCACCATTGGCTGCAACCGAGCTCTGGAAGAATTTACGACCCAGAACTCCAATAGGTTCTCCCTTGCCAAATCTTCCACAAACAGCCAGAGCTCCAGACACTCCCAAGATTTATAGTATGATAGCTTAACATAGCAATCTTGGTGGGGGGAAAGAGGAAGGAAAGAGTGAGAGGGAGGGAGAAGATATTTATGGAAGGAGCAAGGAGGAAAAACGTCCAGTAAAGAAAGGCATCTACTATATAACGGCAAAGATGACAGTTCCCACCAATAATCAGAGGACGGAGAAATACTGTCATCAGTGAACATGATGTATGCAAACTATACTCTCCTACAGCAGAAAGATAGTGAACTTCTGGCCATACCCTGTTCCCTCAATGCCTACTAAAGCTTTAATGGCAGCAAACTGAAGTCCTTCTCAAAATTCTGTCTCTGCCTCTCTGCTTCAGATAGTCTCAAAGACAGGAACAGCACAGCATAGATTTTCGTATATTACACAGTATTTCTACACCCTTGGTGAGCATGCACACATAAATGAGGTGATGGTCTTTATTCTGGAGGACCAGAGGAGTTTCAAAGCCAAAAGAAATTTTTCACTGCATGGATCTCCAAGAAGCACTCACACCACAACCACCCTCTTTGTGAGGAGATTCTCAGACAAAGACACTTTTATGTTATCTTTAAGTCCTAATTCCCCATCCGAGTCCTGGGAGAAGCCACAGAACCAAACATTTGCACTCATAGACAAAGGCAGTAGAAGACTTCTACTGGATCTTTTAGCAGAAACTCAATCTACTGGGCTTCATGAAACATCTTCTCAAACATACAAAACAAATTTAGACTCTTGAGGGAAACAGCAAAGCCAGCATACCACAGCGTGAATAGTTTGAAGACAGCTTTGACAAAGATAAACACACTGGAGCGCTTCCAGCTCAGGTTCAACTGGATCTATCATTTTGCAGCACACCTATATGACAACACCCATGGTAACAACAGAGACCAGGAGGCTCTGTGCAACAGATCAGTGAGGGATGGCAAATGATGGGCTGAGATCATCTTTGTGCACCTAAATTCCTCCACAAAATGACACAGTTGCCAAAGGTGTCCTAGAGTGAGAAAGGGGCAGCAGGAGGAGCTGAGGCTCATCTTCCTCAGCCTGTGGCTCGAGGCCCATTTCACTGGAGCAAACTCAATTTCATCCTTCAAAGTTTCCAAATTATAGTTGTGACTCCCGCACTAGAAGACATCCAGATTTTGAGTGTCCCTCAATCTGGTCAAGTCAGTGAAGTTTTTACAAATTGGGTCCCAACTTTGCACTTGGCAAAGAGACAGAACTGAAGCAAAAATTATGCACCTTAATTGAAGACCAGGCAGGTTCACGTGGATCTTGCCCCAGATCCCCCAGCTGCGCTGGTGCTGGATCAAGAAGCCTGTGTCCTCTTTGTTAAGAGATATAATAAAGGAAAATTGCTGTCCTAAATATTACTAAAGCACTGGCTGGCATGTTTAATAAACCTTTCCATTTGGGTAAATTAGCACTCATCTGGACAAGTGCTGAAGTGCTGTTACTTGAAGAAAAAAAAATTAAATGCTTGGAGTCTAATTTAAATAATTATCAGCATATTTCTGCTCTGACTGTTTTGCTGAAAATTACCAGGAGACTTGATGCAGTCTGAGTGTAAGAGCCTTTTGTCTGCACACAATTTGTTGACCCCATTTCAGCCAAGTTTTTGGCCCACTCATCACTGTGCTGGAGCACCTCACACCATAACCAAAAGGACTTCATGGCCAGACACAGTAAAATCAGTAACAACTGATCTACTATACATCTTGAAATGGATCTTGGTAAGTTACCTCCTCACATTCTGCATGTAAATATCAAATCTGTGATAATCCTCTGTTCCCTTAAGTGGATGTCTGAGAACCACAGGTATCCATGGGGAAGATCAAGACACTGGCCAGAGGTAATGGTCACCCCATCCCTGCAAGTCAAACCAGGCTTCAGGTGCAAGCAAAAACTCCCTCGCAACAAACCCATACGGTACTGGGATGTATGCTGAAATACTTTTATACACCCTCCAAAAAACAGAGCATGGATATCGGATGTTCAGCACCAAGTGCTTCACCCCACAGACCTACTGCCATCCTACTCATGCGCTCCATAAGGAACACGGCCTGCAGGAGCTTGGGCTTGGACCTAGCTTGGGTCCCAGGAACAGAAAAGCCCTGGGAATAACAGCACTGACCAACAGCCATGCTCATAGTGGAAGGCCATGGTACCCAGCATACCAGCTGCAGAATTTTATTTCTAGCAAGGAAAACAGAGAAAATGCTTCAATTATTTTTCTCAAATTTTTGTTGAAAACCAGCACTGATCTTTCTTCCTCTTGTTCTGCCCTACCTCCAAGACTTTCAGCAGAAAGCATCATAAGACTTCTGGCTTACTTGAACCACTCCCTTCCCCAAGAGCAGCTCCAACCAAGCCACCAGCACGGCTGATCCGAAGAGAAGAACCGTCCGGCACAGAGCACTGCGCAGCACTCGGCGCTGGATGCTGCTGCGAGGGAGAGGGCAAGGTCTGCCCTGAAGAGATAAAGGTGACGCTCTCGCCTCGCTCCCCGCTTCCCAGGCTGCATATGCATTCAGCTAGCGATCCTGCCATCTGCACCTTATGGCTGCCGAGACAAGGCAAGCTTCCCTCCAGGGCACGTTCTGCAAACCTCGCATCCACCAGCTCATCAATCCCTGGCTCTCATCAAAAGACAAACTTATAAACAGGCCCAGACGCTTCTCTCAGGTTTAATGGAGGCAGCTAAGGAGCTGTGATCATTCGATGTTTCCCAATGATAGTGGTGATGCCTGAGGCCAGCAATAATATTACCATGAAATAAATCTGCAGTGATATAATTAGCAGGGATGCTATTACAGCTCAGGTTTTAGGGATGCTCAGCGCAGAGGGAGCAAAGCAGCTACTCAGAATGGGACCTTCCAGGGGTTCTGGGTTTGAGTAGGGGCTGGAGGTGAGAGAGACAGAAAAACACCAATATCAAGGCAGTGGAGACTACCTGCATTAGTCTGTATGCAAAATAAACCTGGTTCTTTGGAGGCCGGAGGTTATGGTAAACACGCCTCTGCATGTGGACACAAGTCCAAGGTTTAAACCCAGCTGACTTCCCTCTGAGGAATCCTTCTCTCCTTCAAATATCTGTGCAACATTCAAAAAAGCCATGTTCTGACCAAACCCACATGCTGGTTTGGAAGCAGGAGGTTTGCTTCATCCAGACATCCCTCCCCACTCGCAGATCGCTCTTCTGTTTGCATCTCCACACCGTGCTTGCTCTGCACAGTGAGGAGGGTCACAGCGTTCAGATGGCACTTGCAAAGCAACTGCTTCTTCCAGCATCTGGTCTGTGACGTGCTTTGTGGTTATCTAAACTAGGAGAGTAGACAGAGCAGGTATATGTGAAACAACACAACTCTGAAGTCCAAGTCTGGTGGGAGAAGGAGACTGCTGTTTTTCTCTGGCATGCTGCACCAAACAAACAGCTGAGGCAACGGAGAACAATGTTTTCACTGACACATATCAAAGGTAGACAAGTATCACTAGGTAAAACTAGGAAGAAAAGATGGAAGGAGCTGCGTTAGAAAAAGGGATGCTACTGGTATCTGAAAGGAAGAGCTAAGAAAAGAGCTGGCACTCTCTTCTCTTGCTTTCTGTTTTCTTTTGCTTGCAGACTTAGCACTAAAAGTGAGAGCACAGACAAAGGATACAACTAGAGCAGCAAGACTCATGGGGGAGAGACAGGGGAAGAAGAAAGTCAACACGTGTCAAGATTGATCCTCAGTTTTGATACAAAATCCTTGGGGCAGTTGTAACTGGAAGGGTTACAACTGTTGAACGTTGTAAAAACTGAAGGGGTTTCTGCCCCATGCGCAGGACTTAAGACTCGTGAGCTGAAGCTTCTGTGCCAATGTCTACATGGCATGTCATCACTTGCTTATAAAAGGTTACGTGCTGGGGAAGAGTTTGCACCAAAATCAGGAAACCATCCTTCAAGCCAGCTGGGCAGGAGCTGTCCAGAGGAAAACCCTGAGGCAGGCAGTTTGCCCTCAGCTAAGGCTCAGAGACTCTTCATAATTTTTAAGTGTGTTTCCAAATCTGCAGCCAAATCCTACACCTTCTCTCTTTTTTGCTACAATAAAGTTTATCTTAGAATGTAATCTAGTAATAAAAATGGTTTTAAAGTGATCTGACAAGCACTGGAAACCCTGTTTCTTTTAGAGTGACAGCTCTATTTACAGCAGTGCATACACACACTCTGTTTTATACTCCACATGCACTCTGGCCCTCAAGATTTGGGATATAACCTTTCCACCCTCTTGCAAGAATGAGTTTCAGCCGTGAAAAGGAGTTCCTCAGCAGGCAGAATGCAGGAAGAAAGATTGCTTTTAATGTTGGGGTCTCTGCACATCTCCCAGACAGAAGTGTGGAGAGATAAGTGGCCTCCCTCTCCGCTTCATGGCTGTCTTGCTGCACTTGAGCAACCCTCCCACCTCCAGTGGCCACCATTCAGCTAGCTCCATGTGCCCAGCCTGAAAGGGCCAGCATGCTGCTATGGCTGAGGAGAGGTGCAAAACAGCTGGGCAGCATCACGGAGAAGAAGATTTAATGATGCATCCAACTGGAAGTCCTTCAGAAGGGTGCCTGTTCCCTGAGCAGGCCCAGGGAACAACAGCTCCAAACCCGAGCAGAGTAGAGAGAAGGAGCTTTGAGCTCCAGGGAGATGTTATTGTAGTAACCATGCATGAAGGACACCTTGTAGCTGAAGTCCCAGAACTTAATTAGGAAGCACCACTCGTGTTCCCAGGTGTATCAAAAACAACGTATGAGCTCTCCAGGCCTCAGTTTCCCCATGTGGAAAGCTGGAGCTATCAAACACACCTATCCTAAGGGAATTCATCACTCGTTGGAACGCGCTTGGGAAGCCAAACTAGCAACACCATGAAGTTTGGTTATCTGCCTCCATGCTCATCCAAGAGCACGGTTGCTTACCTTCTCTTCCCCATCATGGTTTCCCACTGCCCTCCAATGCTGCAAAGCTCAACATCATCTCCTGTCATTGACTTCCTCCCTTACAGGCAGATCAGCAGAAACATCTTCATTGGTGCGAGGGGAGAGCAAGACATGGCTAAGATTAGCAACGGGAGCAGCACAGAGTGGCATTTTCTCCCTATATAATTAGCTGATATAAAAGTTGTGCCATCTACTGGCGTGCAACACGAAACACTGCTCCCAGCACAACTCCAGTGATGTTGTTCTTGCTACAGCAGCAATTTGCGTAGAGCCGAGGTGGGATTTCAACTCACACCTCTTACAAATAGCAGCACAGAAACGGCAAACACAAGACGGGCAAAGACAATGGTTCATTTTGCAGCTTCGAAGCCAGGCGATGGGGCACAGAGACACAGCAGTGCGGGCGGCGTTAGGAGCCCTGCGCTGGCACCCCAGCCTGGAAGAGAGGTTCATTCCCCGCCTTTATAATCCTCACTTGCTACGAAATTACTAGCTTTAAAGGAATTTTATCTTCATGACTATGGAGCAAGAAAAAAACAAAACAAAAAACAAACAAACAAAAAACCCCAAAAAATCAAACCACCACCAACAAACCTCACCATTTAAAACCAGCTTTAATTCCCATTTTTATCTTTGAAGTTCTGGAAAGACATTTTGGCAGGTGTAAATACCGACCTCTGGCCGGCAGCCCTGCACAACGCTGAGGAATCTGGAGTTGCTGCTTCCCTCAAGCCTGCAAGGAAACTTCCAACAGCCTCTACCACCATGCTCCTCAGCCACTTCCAGGGACATAGCGTATCTGAAACAGCAGAGGAGGGACTGAAAGCAAGGACGTAAAGCAGAAACACCAGCCCAGAGAAGAGGGGACTCTGGCTGGCACAAGCAATTAGAGGCTGGGTGAGCAGTGTGCTCCCACACTCATGCAGGCGTTGCTGCAGCCCCGCTCCATGCTGCTGGAGCTGCTCCTGCTGCCAGCTCCCCCAGCTAACCCAGTTCCAGCCCCGCACGTCCCAGTTCAGCTGGCAGCTCCACAAGCACCACCAGGCAGGCAGGCGCACGGTTAAATATTTTTCTCTCGCATCTGTTTCATCTTGCTTTCACTTCAGAGTGTGCCTGTGAACGCTGACAGATTTCTCATCACCAGGCTGTATTAAGCTGCTTTTTAATTGCATTTTGAGGGACCCAAAGGTCAGTAGGTAGAAGGGCACTTTATTTTTTCCAAAGAACATTATATTTATTGTAGAGGCAGGAAAGGTTTTCATTAATCCCCAGCAAGCTGACAGATTCCATGCAGCATGCTGGCTATGGGGACGGCCGGTCCAGAGGACTGGGATGATTTGAGCGCTGTCTGCTGAGCTCCTAACAGCTCCTCTTTAAAGAGCAGATCACAGGCTTTGGCACCAAACTTGCATTAAATTGATACAATCTCTTTAATGTTATCTCTGGCTCTTTATCACGATTGTATATGCAATTTACATTCTTGTCACTTTTTTTTATTCAGATTTGCTAGATCCTTATCACAGATATTTTACACATTGTTTAGTGTCACTCAAACATTTAATGGACATCAGCTGCTCTGGGAATACATAACAGCTCCTTGCTACGGGGTAGGGCTGGATGCTGATGGGTTTCAGCATCCAGCTCGTTAAAGCTTCAACAGATGTAAGGCAAAGCTACGTGGAACAGAACAGAACAGAAAGCACTGTCCCCACTAGACACCGTACCGCAGGAGAGGCAGCACTTGCCCAGAGCCAAGCTAAATGCTTATTATGCAACCACCTTCCTGGCTGCCTCCTGCTCTTCACCTCCAGCTAGCCCTGCTATTCAAGTCACAGGACTCTCGTGCAGAGACCTACTGTGATAAACTGTGCCAAAGCTGATGCGGCTTTCGTGGACTGCAAGAATGAGACCTGCCAAATCCACTTTCTTTAAGAAAAGAATGTGGGATTTGAAGAGAGCTTTTGAGACAAAAAAAGCTTCATGCAAGTCCATTAACCTCCAGGACCAAGCCTCCACCTCCTCAAGCATTACAGTCTTTAGCTTCACTACTTGTCCATAAACAGAGCTATACAAATAACTGATTTATAGTTCAACTAGAGGATGAAACTCTTAAAAAAAAAAAATCCTCATTCTACCTGAATTGAACTCAAGAATTATTCAGTTTTTCTTCCCAGGTCAATTATTCCCATTCAACGTAAGAATGTGAGCACAGAGGTACACACTCCTCGCAAAACTACCGACAGCTCTGGGGAAACAAAGATCCTCCTCTCGCCCTCTCCCACCATGCGCTGGTTACAGAGCCATAGGGCAGGGTGCAGAAGTGACTCTGGCTACCAAACTGCCATGGAAATGCATTTTCTCATGCCAGAACTAACCAAGGAAATTGAAATAAATCCCCTTTTCAGTGACATGGGTTTTTTTATTATTATTTTGCTATCATTGCAAACGTTTCCTCCCAACAATGTTTCAAGGTTGTTTTACAGAGAATTAAGTGGCAATTCTCTTCACTAGCACCAATTCCCTTGGAGACTCCGTCCTCATTGCATCACTCAACATTTTTATATCTATATCTATCTATAACAAGAGATCAACCTTACTCATCCTCTTTAACCCTTTCAGCCACCCCCCAAAGCCATCCCCTTAGTGCATGAAATAAGGCAGCCCCACCAGGCCTGGGGAGCTTGAGAGGGTAAGGACCAAGCTGATGGATCTGAGCTTTGAGACAGCCAAGAACTACAACTGACGCAAATCCCTTGACAACACTAATGGCTTTAGTTACCTCCACCTCTGCTAAGAGCACCGCTTCTGCACCGGAGAAACCAGGAAAATCTGAAACACAACATGCAAACTACAGACTCACAGAATCATTATGGTTGGAAAGGACCTCCAGGGTCATCAAGTCCAACCTACCGTCAAACACACAACAGAGTTTTAGGAAGGGAAGTAAAGTATCCTTTAAGCACAATTTCATCCTTCTCTTCACTTGGTCTCAGATGTCTCTGGGTTTCTCACACTGTAGGGTTGCAGAGTGCAGAAAGGCAAGGCATGCACAGCAATTAAACCCTCCAAAAAAGGTTAGTTCCCATTACAGGCAGTTCATGGCTTTTCTCCCTCTGCGTGCAAACCAGCTCTGCAGTGCTGAGAGCGGACACAAGGGCCAGCTTTGCCCAGGCTAAAAGCCCATTGAAAGCTCCCAGAGCTGTTGCATGACCTGAGACCACGAGCCTCAGCCAGGGACACAAGGCAGGCACTGGCAGTTCACTGCAGATCCCTTGACATGCCCGCCTCAGGGATGAGTGCGGCACATAGTGCCTGCCAAACAGAAGATGCTTTGGGGCAGGGGGGAATCCATTAGCCTAAAATAAATCCCTGGGCAAAGGCATCAAGTACAGAGCTAAGTGGTGCAGACCTGGAGTGTGAGAACCAGTGTAAGTTCACCTCCTGGCTGACAGCTAGCAGCCAGGGTAAGGGACCAGAGGGATGGTTTGGTTTTTAGGAAGGGGGAAAGTCAGGAAACTATTTATTTGCACAGGAAAAGTAAGAAAACTCCACTCTGGGTTGGAGACCTACACTAAGAAACATCAGCTTGTTTGCAGAACTGGCTTTGCTGCCTCTTTTGCACCAGGCAATCCCAAGAAGACCACAAAGAGGTCTCTTCTCTGAGCCGCAACCATCCAAACTTCTTAAAGCCAACACCTAGAAACAACAGTCTTAATCTGCCAAGGGCAAGAGAGGTTTCTTCATTTGCTCTTTGCCAACAGCCAGGCAAGCCCACGGTGCCTGAAGGCTGACAGCATATGTACAAGGCCAGTGACCTGCTTGGAGACTTACTGAATATTTTACCAGGTCAGGACCAACACTTTTCACTCCC
>JAVFHW010001861.1:0-84396 GCA_032159205.1 Eurystomus glaucurus suahelicus
AAAAAAAAAAAAAAAAAAGTCTTGTCAGATTCCTGAACAGAAAAGATATACCTGTACAGTTTCCCCCGGTTCGATCTAGTTCATAGCCATCATCACAGATACAATGAAACATTCCTGGTAGATTACTACAGGTACCAAATACACATATGTTCTGGAAGGAGCATTCATCAATATCTGAAGGAATATATTAAAAATAGGAAGATACATACCATTACCATATTAACAGTACATACTGTGTTGTACTACTAAAAACAAACGAAGACACACATAACTTAAAAATATTTTTTAAAGCAACATGGAGGAATCACTTTTTGTTTTGTGTAGAATGCTATGGCTAGGGATTTGTGAGGCATTCTCCGTTAAGCCACTTGTTACTTACTCGTGTTCTAACTAGTATTAACTAGAAATAGCAAAACTGGCTTCTCGTGGCTCAAAATGAAAGCTAAGTTGAAAACCTAGTAAGTTCCTTTCAAAATGTGCATTAAACAGAATGAAGCGTTAGCACCATACAAAGGTGTCCGTCATTTCCTAGCTCACAGTCTGCAGCACTTCTCACTGATGGCAAGTAAGATTTTCAAAATACCATTCTGAAGGAGAAAAGGTATACTAAGAAAGAGAGGGAGCAGGCACCTACAGTTACTTATGTCTCCTTGGAGAAAAAACATACGGAAAAGGAATATAGGAAGAAAGAATTATCTATTATTTTCCCAAGCCCATGCCAATCCAGTTATAAAGTAATTACATACAGGTGAGCTAAAATGCACGGAAAGGACTGCCTGAGTGCTCATGTAAATTGAAGGTGAGATGAAGTTGAAAGACAGACAGAAAATGCGATGACTTTGTCAACTGCAGTACTGGAAAAGGAGTTCAATATCAACAGTAAGGAGTGCAAAGTTATGGTTTTAGATACAAGCTATAAAGGACCTCTGAGCTGAAGGCAAGAGGGGAAAAAACCACCAACTTGTAATGTCCGATAGTAAAAGGTTTAAGTTGCCAAAATAAAGCAGCTATGCAAAAGGCTAATACAACTCTACCACATATTGGTGAGCTATTTTTAGCAGAGACAGGAAAGTGGACAGCATTAATACCATTTTACAATGCACAGCTAAATCTTCATTTGAAATTCTGTGTACAGTGCTCTTGTTCAAGAGCGATGAACTCAAATTGGATGAGGTGTAAAAAAGGAGTATTAAAATAATTAGTCATGAAATATCTATTTTGAACTTGGCTTGCCTGCATTAGCCAAAGCTTGTGAAGTGATATAATGCCTCTTTAGAGGAACATATTAGCAGGGGTTACTTTTGAGGAGGAGAGAGAGATGAATTTTTAAAGGTAAATTAAATTTAAGATAAATGCCTAAAGTCCTGAGTAAAGTTGAACTGGAAATTAAAGGAAGGATTCTAAGTACCTTGGACTATAGCCACGGAATGGCCTCCAGGTCACGAACATAACATGTGTTGAGATGGAGCTTTATAAAGTTATGGAAAAGACTGTATCATTGAGAAGCTAATGTACTAACAGATTTCTGAAGAAATTGAATTGATTACTTGTATTGCAATTATTATACTAAAGCTAGGCTTTGGATTTAGTCCCTTGGCTGCAGAAATCAGCCAAGGAGTCACCTTAACACAGGACAAAATAACAAATCAACTTTGAAACAAACAATAAAATGTGACTTCTTTTCTTCATTTTAAGGAGTGTTATAAACTTCTGAAATACAGTGGTGATTTTCCTACTTTAATTTTCCTGGAAACATTTATTTTAAAATGAGGTCACCTAACAGTTTGTGTCACAGGATTTTCCTCACACTATTCACTAGTGTCAAAAAGAAGAGAACTAATTAAAAAAACAAGATTACTGAGCCAAGCCTCTACTCCAGGATTTCTGGACCAAGACCAGGAAAACTTCATATAAAGATGAAAGCTACCTTCAATATAATTCATACTGCAAAATAATTCTTGCTTGAAGAAATTACTTATATATGAAGCATGTGCCAAATATTCTGCTTCCAGGTTGAGGTCCTTCCAGCCCTTCTTGTTTGCATTACAGCAGCCAGTCCAAACTCAGAAAACAAACTTGAAGCACCAGTGGCTTACCTTGGCACGACCTGCTGTTCGAGGCGGGAGTGAATCCCATCTCACACTCACAACGGTAGGCACCAGGGATGTTCAAACACTGCCCATTTTCACACAGATTAACATTTTCTGCACACTCATCAACATCTGTGGGAGACAGAAAATTTCTCTGAAACTGTATTTCAGTAGCAAAATACAAATAGTATTACCCTGATGTTCAAAATCGTAGTGTTGTTGAGCATTGTAGATATAAAACATATACACCTGAAGATGAACTAAACTGAAAGCATGCATAAAAGGAAACATGTCATTTCCAAAATTATTCCCTTTACCTTCCCATGATTCCATACTCATTTTCATTAACATTTTTTTTTTCTTTTTAATAATGCAAGGTCTTCAGATTCAGTACTACTAGCTTTAACAAATAAGTTATTATTTTGCTTATGAAATCAAAACTTTGTCTCCTGGTATATATTATTATGTCACTTTTACATAAAACACATAAAACAAATTTTCTGAAGTGAATCATACATACAAAATTATTTTCATATGCATTTCAGAAAATATTATTTGAGAATTATGAACATTACAACTACAATTTGCACATTACTGGGGATTCTTCTATGTGGCCCAGAAGCGATTCTTTTTTTTTTGGAAGAGCTATAAAAGAGTAGAATGAAAAGGGAAGATATTCGCCATTGCAGTATTCATAAGGACCCATAATTTCGTCAGATATGCCAGTTAGCCTGTTAGCTAATAATTAATGCATTCACATTAGTTTCTAAGTATTTTACTATCATTAGGACACATGCCTTCAAACCTTCAAATTTACTGACCACATACAGGGTACATTAGAAGTCAAGAGCACAGATATTTTTGTGTCTCCACTTTGTAAGTGGTAAGAAACACAGTAACTTGATACTTGGCCATAACGTTTAATATAAAATCTTTACACTTTATATAATCCTTTACACATCAGTTTATTTTGAATCACTTGCTGTGTGCTAAACAATGTTCATTTTTAATAGTGAGCATTTACCAACAAATTTAAATGCAGAGAACATGGGCAATACTTTTCAACTGCAATTTGTTTTTCTTTTTAAAAAAAGTCCTATATTAATAATTGAATCCTGTTCAACTAACATAGCCTAATTTCACCTAACATGGGTCCAGATTGGCATATACATCAAAAGAACAGTTAGTTGTCTTTGTCAGCATTTCTTCAGCAGATAGGAAGAATCCTGATTTTAGAAGACACTTCTGCATTTATTAACTTGCATTTCGGTCTTAGATTTAATTCGAAAAGCTTCCAAACAGCAGGGAAAAGCAGTGACACGTCAGCTTTCACAGAAACTTCTTACCAGAACAAGTAAATCCATCCCCAGTGAATCCCACTGCACAGGCACAGCGATGCGACCCTGGGGTGTTCACACACTGAGCATTCACGCTGCACTGGTGGGTCCCATTGGAGCATTCATCAAGATCTGCACATCAAGGGCAAAATAGTACAAGCAGTAACAGAGCAGTTAGTACACTTGGCTTACAATTAATTTTCAGATAACAAGTACAACTGCAATGAGATCATTTGTCTCCACAAATATATAAAGTTCTCATTAGAAGATACAGGGTTTATCTGTAGTGATTTTGTTTTATAGAGAGATTCTATAGAGAGATTAAAATCTGCCATACATTTGGAAACTCTTCTCAAGTAACAGAAAAATGTGACAATAATTTAACCCCATGAAAGTTTATGCAAGCATTCTTACTTACCTGGATGGCAATTTAGATTTAAAAAAAGGGGGGCGGGGGACACTTTCCCCTCAATGGCATGTTCGATGGGAATGGCCATATGGGTCCATAACATATGAGTCACGCTAGCCAGTGCTATGGGGTAGCCAACAGTCCCTTCTCACATGTCTGGAGAGTGGTCTCCTGGAAGAATACGCTAAACCCAGGAGCTATTCTAAGAAGATGCTGCCGGAAAAACTTTTAGAAGTTTTCTCCTTCAAATGAGAATTTTTACTTAGTAGAACTTCATATATTTTTAACTAAATGAAAATGATAAAAACCAGGGGGTCTTCCTCTCTTTTCTCAGATATGGCTTAAAAATCTTAGAAAATCTGCTGCAGTAAAATCTCATAATATGGTACTTTTTTTTTTCCCCAGATATTACACCAATAAAGCCTAATTCTTAAATGAAGCTCCTCTTCCAAAGATCCCCAAAAATGAAGGCAGGAGGACATGATGCTACACTAGAAGCCCAGCAAAAGCAGAATTAAGTTTCCCATGTCTCAAGTTCAATCTCCTTTATATTAGGGCCTATAAACTAGATATACCACAGGACATTTACAAAAAATGTTATTAAGTAACAGAAATAATATCTTACTGGCAGGAAATCACAAAACGAATCCCATTTTATTTTTGACCTTTTTTTTTGCACGTTCTAGCAGTTTAATGCAAACTTTGTAAAATAAATACATAGTTAATTCTGTAAGATGTTACACAGACAGGCTTCAGAGAGAAACCCGTTTTTTCCTTAGAAAACCAAACCCCAGAGTACTTATCCACCCACAGAGTGCAGCGGATAGAAGAATAATATTTTGTTTCTAATGGAGTAATCATACAGTCACATGACATGCTTTCATTAAAAAAAAAAAAGAAAGAACAGAAAAAAGAGAAAATGCTTCTTTTCTTTATACTTACCAATACATTTAATGCCATTTCCAACCCATCCTTCTCTGCAACTACATTTAAAACTTCCTGGTGCATTGGCACATGAGGCATGCATGTCACAGTTGTGAGCACCAATTTCGCACTCATCCACGTCTACAAGCACAGAATAAACTATTAGCATGCACATCAGGAGCACTGGGAATACTACAAATTATGTTCCTTTCACATGTTGCCTATTTCCACTGTGCAGGTTTGCAGTCCTTTAAAAAACAAATGTTCAAGGCTGCAGAATAATTCAAGCAAGTTACTTCTCATTATGCATTAATAAAAAATCATGACAATTGTATTGTCATTGTGTTCATTGTTCATACACATGACAAAATCAGTCTGTTTTCATACAACTGCTTTTCAGTTTGAAATTAAAGCTATTTTCCAGACATATTAAATACACTGATCTTTATATGTCTAAAAATGGGATGAGACCTTTGGGTGCACAGACATGTTTCAGTTATAAAAATGATTAGTCCAAGATTTTAGTAATTATAGAGCAAATTCTTAAAGACCAAATTATAGAGGAAATTCTGACAGCTTTCCCAGAGGAATAATTTTGGATGAACTTAGCTTCATGAACACACGGGACCCAGCTTGCAGAAGACAAGGTAGTACTTAACTATGAGTTTGAAACTGACTGGCTGATTCTTTAAAGTTTATTAGCATGGGTTGAAGGATGGCATATACTTTCCCTTTTACATCATCATGTTGTTTCATTCTTCTCTTTTACTTCTTTTTTCTTTTATCCTGTTCTTACTACAGGGTAATTTCCTGCAGCTTTAGTTGAAGGATGAGTTCATACTTTAAGGATGTATGACAAATGAGTACTGATAAAATACGTGTATGCAGCCGTGCCCACCCAAGCTACGTTTCATACCACAGATATTGCCCCAATCTGTACTGATAAAAGCTTTGCCTTTAAAACTACAATTATGTAAAGGGCCTCTCATATCACTGACACTGGCCAAGGGACGTACATTTTCAAACTCTGGATACATGCTGACAAAGCTAAAATACTAGCGCTTATATTTACTGCTATGTACAGACACCAATTTCTCATTTGTGTGTCAACACTTGGGCATTTATTTTATCTGAAAGCCAACCAAGATATGGGCACACCATTGCATATATGCTGGAAATTTGCTTTACCTGAGCATCCAGTGGTTCCTTTTTTGACTGAATAACCTAGCTGACAGTGACAAATGAAGGAACCTTTAGTGTTTTCACACTCTCCAAACATACAGATGTTGGAATTCAAGTCACATTCATTCACATCTGTAAATGCACATAAATTCATTATTAGTAGAACATTACTGTCATTTAACAGCATATTTTGTCTTTTTGGAATACTTTCATTCAGGTGAAAATACTGGAACCATGGGCCACGCATATGACAAGTGGCATTTATTAATCTTCATCATAATATGTTTCAGCCATTCCATTCTGTATTCTTTTTATTTCCTAAAACCAAGTAAGGATGAATGTGTAGTCCAAATACGACAGTGTTTTCTAATTTGTTTAGAATGCTAATTATTGGACCATGAAGTCACTTACTTCTTACAAGAATCACTTTAAAATATTTTTTTTTAAAAATGTTCTTGATCATAACATAGCTATAATTTTTTTCCAAAGAAGCATTTATACAATAAATAGATTACTTTTCCTGTACTGATATTATCTACAGGTTTCAATTTGTACATTGTGATCACTACTTAAAATTAAGTAATGATATCTGTTTTGATACCTCGGAATAGCATTTGGCAAAATTCTAAAAAAATAAGAAAAGTAAACTCAATCAGGTTTTTTGATAATTCAACTTAGGAAAGACAATTAATCTTATGAAACAATGAAACTGGTATAAGAACAAACTAGAACTGGGCCCCTACCAAGTGGGTAACTGAGGAATTTCATATGATTGCTCTGAGTCATACTGCAGTGGGGCCCTTTGGCCCAAGAGCTTTCCAAATACCTTGTCCAATATTTCCATTTGTCCCTTGAAATGATAGTACCTAACAGTATTATACTATGACATTAGAGGGACTCACTGTACTGTGGAGAAAAAAAGCATTTCTGCTATTTGTAGTTGTTCTTTTGAACGAAGTAAGATGTCATGCAATGCAGCCAAAGCAGAGGTTCTCATCACTTATCAATTAAAAGTGTATTAATTTGGCTATAATTAGTATTAGTTTGCCTTAAACCCCACTGTAAGCAGGCTAAAAGGCTGCAATTAGCAATAGCCCATAAATACTGAGTAATACTGTGATGGCATAGCCAGGCATAGTTTTGCATAAGGATGTGAGTAAGGAGATTGCCTAAAGGACAGAAGAAAGATGCCTGTAGCTGCATGTAGGACACATCAAAGTCATAGAAGTTGCCAGGCAAAGGACAATATAAGCCCATGGAACTACAGATAGTCAGGGAGACAGGTACACCAGAAGAATGACTGGCAAGACAAGAAAACAAGATAAGCCCTCAAGGAGTAGAAGGGACCCTCCTTTTTGTGAGGGGGGGCGGGGGGGCAACAGCATAAAAACATACACATGGAAAACTGGAGAAGAAAAAAGACAGACCCACTTCATTTCCAGCTTATCTTGAAGACAAGTGCTCAAGCTCAATCATCTTGACCTCTGTGACTAAACACCAGAGGCTGGAAGCCAGTCAATGCAAACTACCTGTAACAGCTCTGTAGTACTGTGTACTTGCATATAATTTAGAATGTGATTGTTAAAAATGAATAGTTTTGTACCTGAAGTGATAATGATCAATACTGGGTAAGAACCGAACATTGCCAAACGTGTTGTTATTAAATGAATTTAGTAAAAATTAGTTTTGTATTTTTAAACAGGGCTGATTTTGTCACTCTTCTAAATACCCTCGTTACGGTAACCTTTATTTCCCTAGTACATTCAGCTGTCACACTATAAGGCAAAGGAAAGCTGCCATGCTCAAAGTCTCCTTAGTTGCAGGAGCTCCAGACCTACCTCTGTAGTTCTGCTTGCTGAGACACCCTTGGAACATAAGAATTGACCTGCTCCTTCCAAAATCTCACTGGAAAAGCCTAAACTATGAAGCATAACAAATACGGAAGTCTTAAGACCACAAGGAAACTTCAGACTCCTTCTCCTAGTAGCTCATGGCTATGAGTAGCTGTGGCACAGCCTTTCAGAGAATGCCTAGGATCACTGGCAGCTTTTTAGTTCTGAGCTATGTCTGTCACTCTGCTATGCCATTAGAAAATGGGCAGCTAGGAAATAATTTTTATCAACACCCAAGCATGTATGTGTGTGTGGTGGGGCAAATTCCTTGCTGACAACAAACAGAGTCCTTCTGATTGTGAAAGAAGCTGAGAGAAAGTTCAAGACATTTCAAGAGAGGAAGAAAAATCAAAATATCTGTCAAAGCTGAGGTTAAGCAGGAATGAAAGGAGATGTCAGTAACAACTGTCCTAACGGTGTTGCTGAAAGCTGGTTTGGGAGATGGTACAGAGCAGAGGTATTAAAAGCATGCCCTTGAGAAGAAACACTTATAAAGGGTGGAGCTGTTTCTGGCACATACAAAGATACTAAGCCACCACAAAGGTAACATTCAAGGAGAAGTCAGACTTCATGCGGAGTGGGGAAAGACCGTTGCAGAAAGAACAAGTGATAAGCCACAACTAGAAAAGTTCTCTCACAACCATATAGAAAAAACAAGTGACAAGAATTCACAAGTCAAAACTGGGCATCAGGACTGGAGATGTGTTCTTGTGCCAGATGCCCTTCCCAGGCACCTCAACAATGTGATGGCTCAGTACTTGCTGCCTTGATGCAGACTGAAGTTTCAAGAGAGGAAAGTTTGCCACTAATGTCTCCCTTTCTTCCCAATTCCACTCAGTGTTGCATATATGATGAAAACTTACCATTAGGAAGAGAACCTCTCCTAAAGAATAATTTAGTTTGTACCTGAACTTAGCATTCTTATACAGCATGCTAAATCTTCAATGTAGGCTTTAACATTATTCCAGAATTTGCATCATAACTAGTTTATAATTAAAGATCTGGTGAAAAACTTGTAGTTAAAACACAGCCTTATTATAATGAGTTACACTGATGCCAACTTTTTTACTTTATTCAAATGGCTCCAGTGTCACATTAGTTAAATAGCAAATATAATCTGATTTCACATACTGTCAAACACATACAACATACTGCTAACATTTCTGCTGAAAAAAGATCAGCTACTTTGTTAAAAGTAGTGTTAGGTCCAGTAAGAAACTGTAGTTATCCTAAAAGCTTTTTGACAAACCAGATGATACTGTAAGTAAGGAAAACAATCACATACATGAAAGAAATTCACACTTTCTCACTGTAGGTTTCCAACTTTTATATCAAATATTGTTTCCTAGAGAAGATCATTTCACAGCAGTTGTGTATAAAAGGGAAAAAAGTATTCTGATTTTGCAGCTACTAACATGGCTAATACAAAAAAAAAATATGGAAAAGATCAGCTCTAAACTTTAAAGCTGGTTGTATAAACATGGGTATGTGTGCAAAACTGAAAACAAAAACTTGGAATAACACAAAAGTGAAGGTGAAAAGAAAATCTTAAATTCTACTCTAACTGTGGAAGAAAGGAGACAAAACCAGCTCAGGACACCTTTGTCTAGCATTGTATATAACTAGTTTATCCTCAGTGTGTGTTGTCTGTGTGAACATGCACATGTGCAAAGTGAAGTTTTGTTTGACAGACGCTAGCAAAGTATAAAAAGATGTTATTAGTATAGCCAAAATCACCTTAAAATATGAAACATACGAAGAACTTCATGTAAACACCAAGACAAACTAAACAGGTTAGGTTAACTTGAGGAGATAGTTTTATTTTACTTTCCTTTACAATTACTCATAATAACTTTCTGTAGTTGAGAGAGTAAACTAAAACATCTAGAAGAGACAGAGGAAAATGCTGGGACACTCAATAGTATCTTCTCAATAGAGATGTTTCAGAGGAATCATATTATAATTAAATCACTCCTGTTTTCAGAACTATGTGATTTGATTCATCTTTATGGACTTTTCAAATTTTATTTTACTGTTCCTGATACCTACAGTGACAGGCAAGAAAGATTGACAGATTATTTTTTTATAATATATAGTTTCAATACCCACTTTAAAGGACTCAGCAGAATACCCCAAAACATGAGCTCCAGAATTTTGAGACTTGCATTGTATTTTAGACTTACCAATACAAGTTTTCATGTCCATAGAAGCCATAAATCCATCATAACAGAGACAGCGATACTCTCCTGGAATATTAGTACATTGCCCACCATCACAGATATCTGGACTGTTTTCACATTCATCGATATCTGGGGGGGAAAAAAAAAAAAGGCAGATAGTTCTGTCACTCTAGTACAGATTGGCTAAAAGAATACCATGTTCACATTGGCTCAAGGATATAAAGCTGGAACTTTTAAGGTATTAAAACATACCTGCACACGTTCTGACATCTGGCATTAGAGCGTAGCCATTACCGCAGCTACATTCATAGCTGCCTTCTGAGTTAGTGCAATGGGTGTCACAGCCTCCGTTCATTATCATACATTCATCAATATCTGGGGAAGCAACATTAGCCACAGTAAGTCTATTTCATAAGGAAAAGTCATCCTCTTTTGCCATTTTACTTAGCATATGAAACAGTTTATCAGTGATATGATCCTGAGTTTTTATTCTCACTCAGCTCTCTCTAATTTGTATTTTCCTCAGCTTCCTCTCTTTCAACTGCATTTTCCCCTGTGAAAGCAAGTGGCTACTTTTAGTTGCTTTTGTTCATATGTGTTACTAGAAATGTAAAAAAATGTGCAGAACACAACATGTGGAAAGGAAAGAAAGAAAAGCCCTGAAAAACTTAGGTTTGTTAAACGTTGACATGTAGCACAAAATTATATTTTTGCAAAAAGATAGAAAGAAACAACAAATAAAAAACTCTCAATACCTCTATTCTCCTTACCAATGTGATGACAACTCCATAATTCAGTGGTAACTACAGTGAATGATTTAAGAGGAGAAAAAGTGAAAGAGAAACCATCAATGCATGGGGCTATTCTTGGTTGATCGAAAAACTGAGCAGTATTTTCTGGTTGTCAGCTCAGGTCTCTGATTTTAATGAAGTAGTACCATAAGAATAATTTTTTCTCAAAGCATTCTCCAGATTTCAGTACAGCAACAAGTTTTTATACCTTCTTTGTATTTCTAGGGTAAAAGAAGAGTCCACAATAGTTCTTGATAAGCCTAATAGTAGATGAGAAGATGGCCCTGCTCAGTTTCCAAAGGAAGTAATGAAATCAAAAAAAACCAAAGATGAAACAACATACGCTGAAGCACACGTACACAGGTGAAGGCATGCAACACTTGCCTGTGCAGCCTTGTCTGTCATGAGCGGCCTGGTATCCAGAGTTACAGGAGCACTGGAATGTTCCAACCATGTTCACACACTTGCCATTTCTGCAGAGATTGTCACTTAATGAGCACTCATTTACATCTGGAAAAGAATCATTCATATCAGTGACTTGTTATTCAGAATGCAGACTCTAACTGCTCAAATGTCAGAGAAAGAGGGTGAGAGGTAGTATCTGAAACTTGTGGCTTTCCGGCTTTTTTGTCTTCTTTCTTGTTCTTAGCATGTTCCAGTTCAAGGTATGGAGCTCTGAACAGTATGTTCAAGCCAGTGTCCAAAGGTTTACCTTGTTTCTGGTCTATGAGCATCAACTGCACAGTCCGCTGGTTTAAACTAACTCTTGTAGCAACTATGCATCAAATGCAGAAACTAAAGAGATAATATGCATTACAACTTTTGCTTTTTTTTCACCATCTTGGTGAACTATATGCAAAAAGGACAGCTGCATTTCAATAAGGGACAATACTTTTCTGTGATTGCAGGAACGAATTTCACTTTATGTCTGTATGTCTTCTACTTGAAAGTTGCCAACATGAGTGGTACAGTCCTCTGAGCTGCTAAATAATACTCCTCTTTGAATTCAATAGCATTGAGGGCACTGGAGATTTTGCAGGATCTGTTTCAAGCTTTTAATTTGAAGATACTCATATAAAGGAGAAGCATGAATTTGTGAAAGATATTACTGAGACCCCATCCTTGCCAGAGACAATAAATTTTCGTAGCACAAATAACCACACTTCTGAGTTGAAACTCACCTATGCATTCCTCACGTGATGGTGACAGCTCATGACCCAAAGGACAGTCACACTGAAAACTCCCTTCAGTATTCACACATGTGCCACCTCTACACAGCAGAGGGTTGCGTTCACATTCATCAATATCTGTGCAGAAGCCATGATATCAAAAGATAAAATCATTACTAAGGAGCGGCAAACAGAAAAGCAATCCTCAGTGCCCATTAAGTAATGAAATCTGGAAGTCAGAAGTAAAAGGACTGTTTCATTGAAGCAGTGCTGCTGCTTTCCTCATACTGCATAACAGGGCAAACAAAAACCTATACATTATTAACTCTAAAAATGTGTATTTTCCCCCTCAGAAATTCAGAAAACCAGAAATTCATCATGCAAAATTAAGTATTCTAGGAGACACGGGACACAAGAAAAGATAGCAACTGTTTGGACGGTTGCCATTTAGAATAATGTATTACTGTGATGAAATTTTCAAAAAAGTGCTTCTTAATGCAAACAGATGTGCACACTTGTGTATGCACTGAAATTTTTGTCTATGGATGCCATTAATGGGAATATGTATGTAAACTTTTAACTAAATATCTATTCAGTTTGATAACTCCTGCATATGTCACTGTGTGTCTAAATATGCTTTCTATAGCTTATAATGGCAAACAGAATATTCATGTTACAAACCTGATAAAAATAGCTAGCACTGCAAATATCGATGAAGAGAAATGTGACCAAAAGACATTCAAGGTGCAGGATGCACTAACACTTTTGGACTCCCAGAAAGCATTATGGCTACTTATCCTTAAAACTAGGGGCTTTTATTCAGACAAGCAGACTAATGCTACCTTTCTTAGCCTGAGAATTTAGCAAAGATATCATTGGGTTTTGCAAGTTTCTCCCTTCACATGAGGGGAGAAACTGCCTGATGATAGAATTCAATATCTCTTCTGCTTGGATAGTCCTCACAGCTCCAAAATATTTTCATTGAACATTATGTCTTCCCTTTCTTAGTTCCTGCAAAAGACCCCCAGGAATTAATTTCTCTTCTTATCTCCTCACTCTCTGCTTGTTTACGTGACATCTTGCTTCCCTCCCTATGTCTTACAGATAATGTATCTCCACCATACAGTATCGATTCTCTGAAATTGTACTCTTGTAGAGAGAACAAAGTTAGTCACAAAAGTCCAAGACACGTTCACCATGCGGCTGCATGACTGGAAGCATGAAACTCAGCGCAGCAAGCACTGGGCAAGGCGGCAAGCATCACTAGATCAGTATCTAGTGTTATCTGGATGCCTGGAGGAGTGTGAAACGAGGTGAAGGCCCCGTGGTCCCAGTCCCCCATTATTCCACCCTAAAGGAGCCATTACCTCCACCCACGCAGGTGTGAATTAACGGATTTTGTGACATTAACATAAGCGATAAGATTGTCTATAGTCATCCCCACCCGCACGTATACCTTGGTGATGTAATGTAAAATATGGGTATAAGTATCACCCCAATCTCCGCCCAAAAATAGGGACAGGTCTCGGAACCAAACCAATGACTGGACGAATTGACGAATTCACCCTCTCCATCCCCCTCACTCGGGACACCTTGTGGGTAAGATTATTTACCTCAGCTCATGCTGAGTTATATACCTTTTCCTCCCCGGGTGTATTTCACAGTTCTCCTCAGGTGCACTTCTATGCTTCCCTGAGTGTATTCTTGTTTGTGTTTCCTCTTCTTTTCGTTGTGACCGTACCACCTTTTGCTCCACTGTATGTCTGTTTGATGGGCTTGTCTATCAGCCAGGCAGCCAGCAAGTGTTTGTTGTTAGTGCATGCGTGCATGTGCGTGTGTGTTTGTGTGTGTTGGTTTTAGTGTGTCGTTGTTATACTGGTAGTCAACCTTAGTGAACCTGTAGCTCTTAATTTATCACCAGCAATCCAAAAGAACCTGCAAATGTTGCTGTAAATAAACGATTATTATTGTTCCCCAGTTTGCACCTGCTGCATATTTGGTGCTGCCCTCACAAGACTGGAGTTATTCCCCTGTTTTCACAACAATTCTTCTCTCATGAAGGCTATTCAGCTACACAGTTTAGCTTCTTTGATAATGAATTACAAATCTGTGATTCAGGCAATGATTTTTTGCTGACTTTTGGAGTCTAAAAGCATCACAGTTTGCAGGAAATCAAGTAAAGGTGACAGGATTTTTCATTTTCAGTATATATTTCATGATGTATTTAATGAAGTACTCCACAATATTAACTCAAGATTTTTTAAGGTGGCTAGTAACTTTTGTTGTCTCCATATCTATTCTTACGACTTTGGACAGATTAAAAGGAATGTGTTTTTCAGGAAATGCTCTCAGAATTTCTTGAGTCCTAGAAGAATCACACTACTTTTGAAATGCTAACCTCCTATTCCTAACTTCACCAAATGTTTGGATACCTCATTAGCCATTTTTAAAGTGCATGAATGAATAGTTGATGCCACTTTAAAATATCCATACAGACACGTGCAAACGTACTTAGCAAAAAGAATAAGCAAAGCTACATGCACAGTTCAGTTATCTGTCCTATAAACTCTGTATCTGTCTCATTTGTGCAAGAGGTCACAATACATATGAAGTGTTCAGTGGAGCAGAGCTAGTATAGCGCAGAGTACAATCAGGCTTTGCACAGTAAATGGGCAGACTCCAGGTCACCCTGGCAACACTTACCCATACAGTTCTTCATCATCATAAATCCACTTTCGTAACCATCAAAGCACTCACACTCGAAGCTTCCAGGAGTGTTGACACAAGTACCACTTCCACATAAGTCTGGGGAGATCCGGCACTCATCAATGTCTATTTTATAGTAATGGAGAAGCAGGAAAATCAGACAGAGTTTAAGGTTATCCTGCTCTTCACAGAAGTGTACACTTGGTCATTAGAAATTAACTCTAGAGAAATCATATACGGTATAGAAATTAACAGAGAAAAATGAAATCCATTTAATATGTAAAGGAATATCTGATTACGTGAAACACTTTGTGAAAGATTCCTAAAGCAATCCCTTCAGAGCTCTCAACTATAGATTCAACTATGTAACAAGTATGCTTCCACTAAGTGCAACTAATGATAGGCTTATAAGGAAATTACTAACTGTAACAAATTCTGAGTTGTTATTATTACAGAGGTACTAATTGACTCCATGACTACAGTGCCATTCATATTAAATTGCTTATTAGGAAGACATTTATCCAGTAATGGCATTATAAGGTTACATAGACCCTTTCCATTAGGAATTAAAGTAGCTCCTTTGAAAGCTAGATTTACAGTTCAGTGGTTTTCTCATTAGTTAAGTTTGAATGAAACTTACTGTAAAAAACTATAGCAGGTTTGTAGAAGGTATAAAGAGAAGGAAAAGCTCCTCCTGAGATGCACTTGTAGTGAGGCAGGAAGGTAAAAAGGAATGTATAGTGTGGATGTGACCCAGTGAAACGGATCAGTGTTAGAGGAGAGGACTGGAAGGCAGAACTAGATAGCCTCTTATTTACTATCTCCTCACATCTTTTCAGACTTGTCTCTTCCTTACTCTACTGCCCATCCAGTGGTTTTGGGGTGAACTAGGGTTCAATGTCTTCATTTCATTTTCTCCACTATACCCTCTACATTCAGCTTTATTCACTGCTGTTTTATTGCTTTTAATGCATTAAGAAATCATGAAGTCTTTACAGGGAACAAAAATAATGGAATTTCTGAAACAATGAAGAAATTAGTGCAGGACAAGGCACAGGATTGGTTCTGTCCCCCAAGAAGTCCAGGGAGCAAAGAACCAGAGAATAGCACCAGGCTGTTTGCAGTAAGTTGGTGAGCTGAGCAGTTGACCTATTTGTGTAAGTGGTTCAGGAAAACTAGGCAAGTATAAGCTTAAGTAAAGAAACCGCTACCACACTGGCTGGACAGATGGGCCCAAAGAGTGGTGGTCAATGGAGTTAAATCCAGCTGGTAGCTGGTCACAAGTGGTGTTCTTCAGGGCTCAGTGTTGGGACCATTTCTGTTTAACATCTTTATCGATGATCTTGATAAGGACATAGAGTGTATCATCAGGAATTTTGCAGATGACACCAAGTTGAGCAGGAGTGTTGATCTGCACAAGGATAGGGAGGCTCCACAGAGAGACTTGGATAGATTGGATCGATGGGCCAACGTTAACGGTACGAGCTTCAACCAGGCCAAGTGCCAGGTCCTGCACTTGGGCCACAACAACCCCATGCAACACTACAGGCTTGGGGAAGTGTGGCTGGAAAGCTGCCTGGCAGAAAATGACTTGGGAGTTCTAACTGACAAGCAGCTGGACATGAGCCAGCAGTGTGCTCAGGTGGCCAAGAAAGCCAATGGCATCCTGGCTTCTGTTAGAAATAGTGTGACCAGCAGAAGTAGGGAGGTGATTGTGCCCCTGTACTCAGTGCTGGTGAGGACACACCTTGAGCATTGTGTCCAGTTTTGGACATCTCAATACAAGAGAGATATCGAGGTGGTGGAGTGAGTGCAGAGGAGGGCAATGAAGCTGGTGAAGGGCCTGGAGAATAAATCTTAGGAAGAGTAATAGAAGGAGCTGGGACTGTTTAGTTTGAGGAAGAAGAGGCTAAGGGGAGACCTCATCACTCTCTACAACTACCTGAAAGGACATTGTAGAGAGGTTGGTGCCAGTCTCTTCTCACAGGTAACTAGCAATAGACCAAAAGGGAATGGCTTCAAGCTGCAGCAAGGTAGGTTTAGACTGGACATTAGGAAAAATTTTTTCATGGAAAGTGTAGTCAGATACTGGAATAGGCTGCCCAGGGAGGTGGTTGAGTCACCATCCCTGGATGTGTTTAAGGGTCGTTTAGATGTAGTGTTGGGGGATATGGTTTAGGGGTGAACATGCAGAGTAGGGTTGATGGTTGGACTCGATGATCCCAAGGGTCTTTTCCAACCTGAATGATTCTATGATTTATAACAGTTCTTTTCCTTACCACTTGCAGGACTCTGTTTTGCCTCTGTGTCACTCCCCATGGCCAGGTTCCTGCCATGTGAAGGTAGTTCAGTTCTCACACCCAGATGTGGGGACGTGTCAGAGGGTAACCTATGTGGTGGGCCTGGGATGTTACAGATAATCTGACCTCCTGCAGGCTTTATAAAATATGTTGTTGCTAATGTTAAACAAAAAAAGTCTTCCATTTAATAAAACCTAGCCCTCCACAGCTGCTCAGTAGAACATTTTCATCAGAACAAACTTTCAATGGAAAACAGAACCAAAAAAGCTTTTGTACGGAGAAGTTTTCTGACCTTGTCTTGTTAGTTCAGAAATAAAGTTTATTAAATGTATTTATCATCAATGTAATCACTATAAAAACAAGGAAATCACCGGTTAGGGCAACATTAACATCCAGAACAACTGAAGTTGGCCCCAGTTAATATGCCTTACCACCCACGCTTCATATTACTCAGACTCATTCACAGATGCCTGTGTAGTATAACAAAACCTCCTTCATATTCAGTACAGAGCCACAGACAATGCAGTCATCCAGGTACTCATAACCAGAAAACCATCAAGCTTATCTTCTGTTTCAGTTTTTCCAGGCAGTAGATAATACAGTATTAAACTTTCAAATAAAATGCATGTCTCTACTTGTGTTAATGTTGCACTGATGTCAGAATTGCAGAGCTGCCTCTGTGTGTGCTTGGATATCAAATCTAAATGAAAATTCATTTGCAGTGGAGTCTGCAGTTCATTTGGTAATACAGTGGTCAAAGAGTAAGGAAAGACAATTAAGTTATGGTACAACATTGAACTTGGCTTCACTGGTGATCCTTATTGATTTTTCAGGTTGTACTGATAACAGCATGACCTGAGCATCTTTAACATCAATTAAAAAAATTCCTAATGTACATGTACAAGAAAAATGTTACATTTCTTAAAGAATAACTTTCTGAAAGGGACAGGTAAGAGCTGGCCATTCTGTCCAGATTGCTAGCTATGCAGCAAGTGCAAGCTCCTTTAAAATGCCCCAATGATGTGGTAGAATCCCCATCACTGGATGTTTACAAGATGGAGAAGGTGCTAGATAATCTCATCTAGGCTCCCTTTCCCACAAAAGGCCGGACCAGATGACTTTTTGAGGTCCCTTTCAACCTGGACTATGATTCTAGGAAAAACTGGGGAAAATGCAAGACTTACCTGTACAGTTTCTTTCCTCCATATCTAAAGTAAACCCACTGTTACATCTACATTTGAAACTTCCAATTGTGTTTCTGCATTTACCGTTCATGCACATACCAGAGAACACTTTACATTCATTGATATCTATGGAATAAAAAGAAAAGAGAATTGTGAAGCACAAATATATATATTATTAATGGGAATTTCCTGTTCCTTCTTACCAATTGTACTGGGTGTAAAAGGCAAAGTTTGGGTTGCAGGGGACTGGAGGGATGGCCTCCTCCTACACAGGTTAGGAGAATGCAGAAATGAAACTGAGGAGGCAAGCAGAAGGGGACGGTGTTGGAGACAGGACTGAAGATATTCTGGAAGGCAGAACTCCATGTCCAAGGAGGAACTCCTGAGGGACTGCCACCCCTGGAGGACCTATGCCAAGGCAGAGACACCCCTGAGGGATCACAGCCTGTGGAAGACCCACACCAGAGCAGGGAGACCTCTCAGGGACTGCAGCTCTTGGTGACTCATGCCAGGGCAGAGACCTGCCTGAGGGACTTCAGCCTACAGTGACCCAAGCTGGGGCAGGAACACTCTGAGGAACAGTGGCCCATAGAGGATGGATGCTGGGACAGACACCTCTGAGGGACTGTGACTCATACGAAACCCCTGCTGAGGTAGGGAGATCCTGGAGGGAACATGACCTGTGGTGATCCACGCTGGAGCAGGGACATCATCCACGAACTCCAGAACCTGAATGACCTGCACTGGGACTGGGACATCGTGAAGGAGCAAGGGCTGTGGACAACTCCTGCTGGAGCAGGAACACCCCTGAGGGCCACTGTCCCATGGAGGAGCCCATGCCAGGGCATGGAAAATGAGAAAGAAGGAAAAGAGCGGTGAAATAGAAGACTAAGCACCAAGAGGTGACAAAAAGAAACTGTTTCAGTGTCCACAAGGCCCTGTGCTGCCAACTGTCTCACCCATGGGACTAGGGGGTCCAGACACAAGGAAGGGTGGAGGAGAGATGCTGTACTACAGCTGAGCCTGGGGGCAGGGAAGAAAAGATGTTTTCCTACCCGCTGAATTGTTTATGCTTTCTTTGGTTCTCAATACCCAAACAAGTAATAAAAAGTTTTAATCAACAATCAAACAAATTCAATGAAATTCCTCAAGTTGAGACTCTTTGTCCCTGATGCCAATATGTGTATTGTGCTCTATTTTGCTTTCTAACAAAATGAATATTCGTGGTATTCCTAAGCCAGCTTGTAAAAGGTGTGACTATTATCTGGCTGATTGTTTCAGGTTGTGTTTTTTGGGTTTGGTTTTTTTTTTTCTGTAAACTGAAATTTCCAGAGTGATATTTGGAGATCAGTTTGTAAAGGGGTATTTTACTTTTATAGAATATCAAATGAAGTGTTTCACCTCTTCTGAGGTCAGCTGGATAACACAGGCTGTTAAAGGTTCTTGCACAGGACAAATAAGGGTTTTTCACATGTCAGCCTCTCTCATACGTCCCCCCCCCCAGTTTCATTTACAAACTTGAATGAGCTTTTCTGGCACTCTGTAATATAATTTGCTGGATGAACATGTTTTCCTGAGAATCATCTTTGATGAAACAAACTTCTATCTCTTATACAAATATCCAGTGTGAATGGAAGAAAAGTGTGGCCCAAATACAAAAGCCAAAACAAGAAGCAAAACTTTACATAAATCTTGGGAGTGGACAAGATTTTATTATTATTAAATAATTAAGAACTCATTCTTTTTAATTAAATAAATGCTACTAAAAATAAACAATTACATTATCATCATTAAATTCCTTATTTGTTTAGTAAACCACCACTGAACTTTGAGAGCTTTGCCTGAGAATAGTAACGCCTGAAAATCAGAGCTTACACATGGTGAAACAGAGGTCCAATCTGTTAAAGTTTTCTCAAGCAACTCAACATATTTCAAGACAAATGCTTCAGAATACATCCTTTTAAAAAGAAATATTAAAATATTTCCAGATCACCTCAGCTTCTGCACACAGAAATTCACTTTTTCTTCTCAGATCTCAGTCACCTAAAATATCTCAGATCTGGTTTCTTAACATTTTCCAGCCTCTTCAGGTTTGCTTTTGCTCTACAGGATGTGAAGCTAGTGATAACTGGACAAAAAGCTTTAATTTACTTCTCTACCACTGCAGGTCCTCAGTATCATTGTCCTTAATCTAATGCAACAGATACCCTTCCCTTTTAATTCTGCAAACTGTAGAAAGAACCCATCCTTCTTCAGTCTCTCCTTCAGAGAACCCTTGTCAAATTGTAGTGATATTTTATGTTTACTTCTCAACTTCCTGACCTTATGGAATTTCATCTGACCCTCATTTTACTCTTTAGAAAGCATGACCTAAAAATAAGTGCACACTTTCTGCCATTCTTATAATCTAGACCTCCCTTCCCTTCAGTCCTGCCGTAGCAATTTCCTTTTTCTCCTTACCAAATTCAAACTTTGCACCTTTTCCTTTTAGGCTCCTTTAACACTCTGGAGCACAATGCAAGCAGAAAGTTTCCCACCTTTAAGGTCAGCTCGTTCAGGCACACATCTTTATAGCATCTCTCCTCTCACGTACACAACAAACACAAATCCTGGCATTTTCTTCAAATATTCACCCAGATGTACCTGTAATTAATTTCATACCCAAGAATGAACACTTACCTTTGTAAAATGGCCTGCCAGTTAGAATATCTCCTCTGCTGGAAAAGCCAGGACCTCTGGGACACAGAGCTTCATACTCCTTTGTACCAGGCTTAGGACACTCCTCGCAGTTGGAGCCCCAGGCAGCCCCCACAGCACAGCAGCAGGCATCCATACGAAACTTGCCAGGCACAGACTGAATGCACTCGTCTTCATCCCATTTCAGGTAGCATTGCTCCATGCGAATATCTGCTCATTTTACAGTAACAAATAGGCATTTTACCCTTTGCTGAAGTTTTCTGTTTCTCAAAAGCGTCTATTTCTGAAGCACAAATACATGTGAAGCTCAGTTTCTGGGAGACAGATTTCTGCTCAAGACTCTACACTTCTGCACAATTTTCAACCATTTGAAGTTGCTAATACTGCACTATAGTTAGGTTCCTGGATCCCTGTTGTACCACATAAAAGTACAAGCATTTCTTTTGTTGTCTCCCAATATCAAGATATACCACTATCCTAACATGACTGTGCTTTTTAGGTTCCTATGTGTATTTGACAGGGCAGAGACATGTATTTCTGTAATGTATCAGGTATTCTCATTTACAAACTGACCAGCACTCATTGTAAAAAAAAAAAAAATTCCTACCTATGTTTATATTACTAAATTCATTTAATAATACAAGGAATACAGGAAAAAAAATGCTGACTGTTTTTAGGCTTACTTGAAGACCAGTTAGCAGGAGAAAACAATAAGGTTTACAGAAAAATTAATTATGGCTGTAATCAAAGGTGTCATTTACAGAAAAGCAGGTCAACCAAAAGACAGATCAGCCAAGCACGTAGGCAAAATCTATACCCGTATGCCCAACTGTCACAAAAAGTACCGCACTTTGGTCTGTACACAGGAAAAAACAGCTTTACTTTGTCTCATGGTAAAAAATAACAATAATAACACATTTGAAAGCATCAGTACCTTCCACACTTCTCACCTATTTTTATCTCAAGTAAAGAAAAATAGTTTAAAATTTTTAGAAAAAGATATAGTATTTTGTTAAAATATAAAATTGATATTAAAAAACCCTGTTGTTAAGTCTCTACATGAGAATTTCTACAATGTAGAAGAATTTCTATGCACAATTCAAAAAATTTGGCAAACAGCACCAATAGAGAAGATGTCTGTTACAACTTACAGAAGTTTACTGGTACCTTAATGCTCTCTGGGAAAAGAGAGTTATTTTCAGTATGTAAGGAAGATCACAGGGACACACATACCTGATAAAATAACTTCTGGACATATATTAAAGCCTAACTAAAATGGACTGGAGGTCAAGTATTTAAGTGCATATGATATACTAACCTGGAAGTTAGGCTTTAGCAAATCTAACGGAACTCTTAAAAGCTTAACGCAAAAAGCTTTGGAGAACATGCAAGATCTAAAAATAGCACAGAACTGTTTTCCATACAAGCCATTAAAAGCTGTGCAGATTTATAATATGTTTACCCTACGCACATCTAAAGTTAAACCATTTACAAGCAAGTATAAGAAATGGAAATTATTCAGAGAATATTCATGGCTTTCTGTAAACTATTCCACATCAAGATCATATTTATTTTCATTTCCAGAGATTCAGCTAATAATGTTTTGTTTGCACTAAAATCACTTTAGTGGATCCTGCAGGAAATAAACATATTTCAGAAATACATGACATAGTGCACAGTGCTTGTGTAGCAAAGGAAAAGGCACACATCTGGTATATAAAAGGTCATTTTTACATCAATAAAAGGGAACACAGAACCATTCTATGATTTTATGATTCTACAGTTCCATGGTAGAATGGTTTTGGTTGGAAGTGACCTTTAAAGGTCATTCAGTCCAAATGCCTGCAGTGTGCAGAGACATCTTCAACTAAATCAGGTTGCTCAGAGCCCCGTCCAACCCAACCTGCAACATTCCCAGGGACGTGGTATCTACCCCTGTGGGCAACCTGTGCCAGTGTCTCAGCACCAGCACTATAAGAAATTTATTCCTTATATCTAGTCTAAATCTACCCTCTCTTAGCTTAAAGCCATTACCCCTTGTCTTGTTGCAATAAGCTCCACTAAAAAGATTGTCCCTGTCCTTCTTACATGCCCCCTTTACGTACTGGAAGGCCACAATAGGCTACCTGGAGCCTTCTGTTCTCCAGGCTGTACAACCCCAACTCTTTCAGCCTTTCTTGATAACAGAGGTGGCTCCAGCCGTCTGATCATTTTTGTGGCCCTCTGCTGGACCCAATCCAACAGATCCCAGTCCTTCTTGTGCTGAGGACTCCAGATCTGGACACAGTACCCCAGGTAGGGTCTCACCAGAGCAGAGTAGAGGGCAATCATTACCTCCCTTGACATGCTGGCCATGCTTCTGTTGATGCAGCCCAAGGTACAGTTGGCCTTCTGGCTTGCAAGCACACATTGCCAGCTCATGTCCAGCTTATCATATACCAGTACCCCCAGCTCCTTCTCCTCGGGGCTGTTCTCAACTATCCCATCTCCCTTCATTTACAGTCCTTAGAACTGGTAAGAAAAATTAATATGGATTCCAGAACCTAAACATCCAGTACCCTGACTTAATCTTTGTTCATCTCTGATCACTGATTTCTAAAGATGGGGATTAATAACACTAACTACACTTGATACAGGATACTTCTGTTTTTTTGAACTTACACAGGGGTTCAGTATTTTTTATACCTGATGCCTTTCCTAGAGATAAGCATGTCTTCATGGACATGTTTTTTCAGTAGAAGCTACTAATCTCTACAACAAAGATGAAGCCTTATCTTTATCTACACTCATTTTGATTATTCTCAGACAGACCAATCTGCACCAGCATATTTGTGCTACAAGCTAGTACTTGAGTTTCACAAAATGACTAGACAGCAATAGAGAAGAGCACCATTCACACGTATCATCTAGCTCCCAGTAAATTAGACGTTTTTGTTCCTGAACAGGAGTCAGAGTAAGGTAACTGTGGTGGGTTAACTTTGGCTGAGCACCAGGTGCCCACCAAACCGCTCTATCACCCCCCCTTTTCTTCCCCTCTCCCTCCTCAGCAGAGCAAAAAGAAAGGGGATGAAAATAAGATGAGAAACAAAAAGCAGTTTAATAATAATAGAAGCAAAAGCCAAGAAAATCTGTGCGCGGAAGCAAAGGAAAACAAAGTTTTATTTTCTGCTTCCCATCAGTAGGTGATGTTTGGCTACTCCCTGGGAAGCAGGGCTCCAAGACATGTAGCAGTTGCTCTGGAGGACAACAGAATGGCCCCCACTCTCCTCCTCCTTCTCCCTAGCTTTATAGCTGAGCTGACATCATATAGTATGGAATATCCCTTTGGTCAGTGTGGGTCAGCTGTCCTGGTTGTGTCCCCTCCCAAGATCTTGCCCACCCCATCCCACTGAGGGGGGGAATGTTGGGAAGAGCCTTGGTGCTGTGTGAGCACTGCTCAGCAGTAGTCACAACACGGGTGTGTTATCAGCACCCTTCTAGCTCCCAGCACAAAACACTGCTGCTATGTGGAAAACCAGCTCAGCCAGACCCAATACAGTAACACGCTACTAACTGCATTGTGGGCAAAACAAGTTGCAACACAAAAATTCATATTCCCCTGAGGGATTGACAGCTCTTCCCTGAACTGCCACAGGTGTTTGATATCTAAGTGGGCATAAACTAAAACATACACTTAAGAAACCGCATTTAGAGGATTTCAGACATAAACTAAATCCCTTCACATCCCTTTGAGAATAACTTTGGACAGCTGCTGGACATAGCCAAAAAGCTGTCAGAGTTGAGTGTGCTCTTACCTAAACACAGTCGCCCAGTTCCATCCAGTGTCAGTCCTTCAGGGCACTCACAGTGAAATGAGCCTCTGCTGTTAATGCATCGCCCATTGGGACAAACTCCCTGGAAAACATCACACTCATTTACATCTGTTGGGGAAACAGAGTAGAGTTACGCACTAACTCGAAGGAGATAGCTACAGCTCTACTGAGAATTTAAGCTACATGGGAGGCTTTCATCCACACAGTATTAGGGTCTGAACACTGTTCTGAACAAGCATCTGGCTCAGCTTCAAGGGACTCTTGCAAGATCTTCAAGTCATAGGGCACCAAGATGCCACAGTCTCTCCTCCAAGACAAGATGATGGATATGGTTGAGAGAAAGAAAAAACTAAAAGGATTAAATGTACTTTGAAGGAGCAGTTCCATTCTTTTTGTAGTATTTTGATATTCTCCAACAGTGTACCCTAACACCTCCCAACAGTCAGTAACTGTGAAGGCATTAATCTAAGATCAACATGGTCACACCCAACAAAAACAACAACATATTAAATCCTCTTTTATCTCATTTTCAAAGGAAAAAAAAGTGACATCTTGAGGAAGAAGCAAAACTTCACCTTCACAGGTAACACCCTTCACTCTGGCAAATCCTCTTGAGCAAGCTGTGTCTGGAATCAAGACAGAAAGATATAACACTGCTTTAGAATGACAGAAATGTAGGAGTAAATAGTTTTAAAGTAAATGTATCTTCAGAATTCTCTAATAATCTGACTGTGTAAGATGGTGAGTGCGGTAGCCTCAACTAAAAAAAATTAGACTCATGCATGTTACTTGAAGCAAGTGAACAGTTGAAGAAATTACATCTTAAGACAATTACATTCTCATTTGCTTTCCTTAATGGAGATCAGAATGCTCAACATCTAATCATATCAATTTCTGCACTCAGACGTAGCTGAAAGGTAAATTTCCTGTGAAGCTTCCTGAAGATTTAAAGCTGTAGTGACACCAGTACTTACTAAAGGCCTTTCTTCCCTTGCGGCTTAATGAAGGATCTGAGCAATGACATTTTATGATATGCATGTAAAACTCAGCCTGATGTAGTGATATGAAAGCTTGCTGAAATTTAGCTAGTTAGAGAATAGGAAATTAAATGCCAAATGTACCCAGTCTGAGCTACTTAGCTCCCTAGATTGATTAATTTTTGATTAATCAGTCTAAACTGACCATGCTGCTTCCTGGAGTCCAAATAGTATCTGTGCACTGCAGTTAAGAGCTCTGTTGGATGTTGTTTGCACCATGCTTGTTAGATGTGATACACGTGCCCGCAGTTGTTGTTCCCGTTAGAAATGAAAGGCTAAACCATTGGGACACTGGTTCAATGGCAAGTAGCATTATTCAAACCTTATGAGGAGAATGGGGCACAGTATTTTTCCCACAAACTAGAGTACACAGTTAGCATTGCTGCTTCCGAATTCTAGACCTAGCCCTGTAATCGAATAGCAGTACTGCTCTGCAGTCAATAATAGTACATAAACTGTGTGTTTGAAAACAGCTGGAAAAAGTAGTAACAGCCCGCAACATAAAAAGCCCAACAGATATTTCACTTTACTACTACACTACTGCACTACCCCAATGCACAATCCCTGCAGAGATGAAACATATTTATTCACATGTTATTTCCTGCTAACTTTGAAGAATGATCTTTGATGATGAGGATTACAAGTGATACTAAATAAGACAACTTCATTTCATAGGGTTTTTGTGCAGTCTGTTTGTTTGTCTTCTATACAGAAAATGGTAAGAATCTAGTGGTACTTATTCTCTTCTCCTAAAAGATGCAGGATATGAGAGCATACCTAATTCACATCGCTCACATGGGCTGCCCCAAGCTGCTCCTAAGGTAGCACAGCATTCAGATTTCAGTGTAGCACCATTGATGTTGACTTCACAGCGACTGTCTTGGATGTTAAGCCAGCAAGTCCCCTTCAGGCTATCTGCAGCAGAATAGAAAACAGTATGGAACCGTCATAGCAAAAAGAGCTGGCATGTCATGTTCATGTCACCAGTAGACAGAGTACCAGGGGAGCACAGGGCCCCTTTCAAAATAAAGCTTTTCTTTATAGTAATTTTTTACACAGTTTAGAAGTGATGGAAAGGAACTGCACTATCATTGCATGTGAGTAACAGAGCACATTGCTTGAGGCATGTTGTAGTCCAGGTTGCACAGCTAGCAGAGGTCCTCCAGATACTACAGTGGATTTATTTATTTATTTAATCTAGTGATCGATCTAGTGATTTATTTAATCTATTTAATCAGTCTAAAATACACAAGTTACAACATATCACAACCTTGGACTCTCCTTCCAGCTAACTACCTGAACTACTGGGTTATGAAATCTAGGTGCTCTTCTCTCTCTCCACTAGGTGAACCTTCAAAGTTGTCAGAAAGTAAAAAATAAAAAAGATAAAATTGTGAGGGACAGGGCTACATTCTATTAGGGGTCTGGTTCTGCTGGTGCATTAGCTATGCCTGTTAGGTTATAATTCACCCTCTGCTCTTGAGGGCTCAGCCCCAGGCACACGTAGCTCCTGAATCACAAATTGGGTTTCCAGGCTGGGAACCCAGACCAGCTCAGGGCAAATCCATTCCAGTAAGTGCCCAGCCATGTCAGGCAGCATCTCCTGACTGCTGCCCTGACTAGATAGCCACTGAGCAGAGGGGAGATTTTCAGCCACAAGTGTCTCTGCTGCCTGAAATCCTCTGAAATTCTCTCTTAGGTACCCAAATCTTCAAGTCTTAAAATTATGCTTTCAGTGCCCAAGTTGTTTTTTAAAATGTCAGATCCTAAATCAGCTACGTTCTTTAAAAGTTGTATTTGCAGCACCTTTGTTCAATACCTCTACAATGTTACACTCAAATGGTATAAAAATTCTTAAAGCGCACAACAACCTTTGTGATCAGATAGCAAAAGCAGTCTGTAAAGACCTAACCCAGACTGGGAAGTCAGCATGGATAGAGTTTAAATGCATGTGCATACTCAGTGTTCAAAGCTAAGTAAGTGGCCCAGATGAATTTAATGAGATGCCTAATGAAAGTGGAACAGGATTTGGCTTTAAGATTTACATACATTATATGTACAAAAAGCCAGACCATCTATTAGGTGCTGTTGGTCAGAATTACTAATATTTCATGTTTAGGAGCAATATGCTTTGATAGAATCATTCCAGCTTATTTTTTTCCAACAACAACTTTTCTGCAAAATTGACAAGTTATAAAGTATGTAGATCACAGAAAGCACAACCTTTCTTTGGCTGAAGTAACAGGAACAAAACTGGCCCAAGAATGTGACTGGAATAAGTCCTAGAAACTGGGCAACATACTTCACTAACAATTAAGTGTAAAACAGCTGTATTATTTAGGTTACCGTTGGTCTCAAATGCGTAGGGCAGAACACCATGCTTCCGCAAGTGCACAAACCAATGAGGGGTATAGAAGAGTGGAAAAGGCACCTTTTCCACACCTTTATCAGCCTTTAGCTAACTGTCAAAACATTAACATAAAAAGACCAAAGACAAAACCTGGACAGTCATTAGTTGGGTGAGCTGTTAGCTAGTCATGGGATGGGCACGTGCCTGGTCATCCTATGTCCCAAATTCAGGTATCAATGTGGGGAGAGGGAATTTAGACTCCTCAGCTGCTCTTCTATGCCATATCTAGCTTGCTGCCCATATGTTGATGTCTCTGCTTTATGCTATCAAAGTGTAAATGCTTCCATTGCTTTATTCATTAGAAGCTTCTTGAGCTCCGTAATATTTATTTTTAGTAACCAACTTCAAAGGATGGAAAAATCAAACTAATATCTCAAAAATTATTTCAACTATACAAATTAGCAGGTAATGCTCCTCACACCAGCTGCAGCTACATTATCCTGCCAAAGTCTGCTTATCTTTATCAGGTTACAAGTAAGTTTCCTTTATTTGAAATAATTTCTCTTGTCCAGAAGAAATCTACAATGGGCAGTCACTGTGACTTTTGTTTTGGTGAACAAGTTATTATACAGCATCAAAGCATTCTTTCTGCTGCTTGCATCTCTTTGATTCTGACTTGAAGAAGAATATATGTACACTACAGGCAGATGGCAGCCTACTTATTGTGCACTGCACGAATTCCACAAATCTTGACGAAAATATGCATACAAAGCATATATTGTATATTTTAAAAAGCACAAATGGCAGTATCTCTACCGTACGACCAACTCCCAAAATACCAATCCAACACTTGTACCACTAACAGATGCATTTCAAAAACAATTCTACTTTTCTCCACTAAGAGTGCAGCCTCAATATTGCAAATGCTGCCAGTGTTCAGGCAAAATAAATGCAAAACATGTCAACATTTTTGCTGAATGCTTTTATTTTAACTGCTGAACTAACAAGTCTCATTTACTGGAGGTCTGAGCTTAAATTTAAGCACAAATGTTGTGGCTTGAATTCTGACTGTAATTTGAGCAAGCTATTTTTTCTCTACCCAGGAAACCTCACAGAAAGAAACAAAGGGCTCACATCTATGCTCAATTTCTACAGGTAATATGGATGCAAATGCCTCAAGCCACCTGCTTCTCAGTCTTGAGGCTGAGCAGACTGAGCAAAGGAACCTCAGGAACAGAGAGACTGAAGTTCTCTGTGCCAAAACTGAGTAAAGAACATGCATCAGCCATATTGCTTCTCCATATAGGATCAGTCTAACATGCCATACATGACCTGAATCCAAAAGACTGTGAAAATCAGCAATAAGATCAAGTAGCAGCAAACATATTGGAGCAATAAATTGTAAAAATAAGATGTTATGTGAATTTATTCTTACTCTAATACTGTTGTCATGTGTTTTCACCTGAAAACTTTGTGCCATTTTAAAGTTCAGTAACTTTAATCATCCTCATGAAAGAAAGAAAGAAAGAAAAACTTACTCTTACAACGTAGGACTGATTCTAGTTCTGACATGAGAGCAAATTTGAAATGAAAGAAAAACTAGATGGTTCAGAATCTGACATTACCTTACTTTGATCACTCTTATGAAGAATACAACACATTCCCAAACCACAACACTCTTTTAGCCATATATTTATGTTTTGGCATATGCTTTTCGCAACTGATGCTACAAGAATGATTTACAGGAGCAATCCACTAAAAAAATCAGGGCAAATACATTCAGTATACAAGTCTTTCACTGCAATGGTAGTGGGAAAAAAAAACTTGGCTCTGCTGTATAGATCTAAAATGGCATACATTCAACAAAAGCATCCGCATATTTTCTACATAGTAAACTACCTAAATTTCCAACTCCTTCCAGCTTCCAGTCTGCCCTCTTCTCATCACTCTCAATTCCAACAGAAATTTTGCCAAGATAAAAAACCATACAACCGGGTTCTAACAGTATAAATATGTACGTCTCACATTAGCTGCACTTATGACTCTTCTGTCCTAACATATCCTCACCTGCAGTACAGAAATTTTTTACCAAGACTATTTTGGTCAATGAGAAAAAATTAATGATTACACTCACAGTATATAGGTAGCTCCTACTCTTCACTTTTTATCTGACTGTTCAGGGATTTTTTTTGTTTATGTTTTGTGTTACGTATCACTAGTAACCAGGCCAAATGGGACCTCACACTATGAATGTTCCAATGGAAGCCATTTGCAGAGTAAATCTGGAACATTATTACAATTAGGCCCCTATTGAACCTGTAGCACCTTTGGATGTGAGAATACAAGAAGATTAAAAACAAGCATTACAAAAAAGCATAGGTTAGTGTGGCCAGATGAAGAAATTAGCACAATGTAAGAAAGAGCAAAAATGGTACTAAACTACTAATGGTTCAGTGATACTAAAGCAAAATCTAAGAGAAGGCTTAGGCACAAAAGTAACATTCATTTAAGAAACATATTAAGGCATAGACAGACTCCATCATTAAATGGAAACTTGAGTCTTTGCATCCAACTTCCTACCTCAACAATATTTTGGCAAGGTAAAATAGCTGAAGCAAGAACACCTGACAAATCCATCTTAAAATAAAAAGGAACATTTAAAATTAGCATCATCTAGTTATTAATGACACTCTAATTGAATTTATCCCACACATCCTACAAGGACTTCAATTATGTCACACAAATAAGATGAAACAATGGCAGTTGTGATCACCTAAGAAGTACAGATGTCTCCATTACTTTGAGTTTTCTTGAAAAACCATTAATGAATGCCTTCCAAAGATAATGCCAATGACATCTTGCAGACAACTGTTGCTGCTAGGTACAATACAATCTGTGCAGTGCTCTGCTTTTTTTCAGGGCGACAGAGTCTTCAAAGGATGTTAACATTATTTTAACATTTCCTTATAGCTAGGAAAGTCAGTCTTCACAGTTTATGAAGAATGTTCTGAACCCCAGAGGCACGTGCTTTCCTATCACTATTTGAGTAGATGTTCCTCCACTTTTACTTGCTTTCTTATCTCAGATTTAAAAGTGGCCAAAAAACTAAGCGGGCATTTCTGCTTTACAGCTTCTCAACCACCTGACTAATCATCTACAGCTTTACTCAAAGTCTCATTCTCCCAAAGGACAAGATACTTCCTATTAATAATATGACATCCCCACTCTTTCCCACCAGTGAATACCCGCATTTCAGAACTTTCAACATAGTCTGGACATCCTCATGAATTATGTCTCTCTTTGTTCCTTCCTGCTCCCCTCGGTGCAATCAAATCCATGTGTGTTTGGTCTAACCTACAGAACTAGACATATTGTCTGCTATCATCGGGAAATTACCCACATACTTTATTTTCTTGCTTAATTAATCAATATGGTCAATGTTTTTCAGTTTAGTAGGAACAGGGAAAAATAACAGGAGGAAATACCCACCAATACATATCAGTCCTGTAGCGTCCAACTTGCTGCCAGGTGAACATTCGCAAGTGAAAGATCCAAGGTTGTTCCTGCAGGCACCATTGACACATGGGCTGCTTTCACATTCATTTACATCTATAATCCAGAAACAAAAGACACAGTTAGAACTACGATGTGCTTCTGGAAAATATTATACAGCATAAACGCTGCTGTGGACCATGACTTGCAAATATTGCCTGCTCTTTTTGCTCCCATCACCCTGCTCCACTCAGTATGACATTCAAGAGATATAGGGACAGGCAGGTAGCATGTATGTGCACATTCCTAGGAGCACATATTTTTAAAGTATTAATTAAATAGCTCTTTTCTACGAAGATAGTAATTTCCAACAACTTGGACCATAAAGTTTTCCACCATCAATTGTAACCGACCTGTGAGAACACAAATTTTTTTTCTTAGAATGCAATGCATTCCCAGCCACAACATACAGTGCACAAACAAAGGCCTTCTTGTTTCTGTCATCTATGGCTCCATGAGTCTTTGGAAGAATTAAGCAAATCCTGTCAGAAGCAAAGTATTACAATGGTGGCTGCAACTCTCTAGTCCTAGAAAGCATTCAAGAAATAGGAGTTGAAACTGGAATACTGTAAATGGTACTCCCCTCTAGCCCCTAAGTCCTATATTACCCTTGTGAGCTTTTAAAGCCTATTCACATCTAAGAATTGGACCCCTGCAGACAGTATTATTTGCTGATTTTTTTTTAAGTGAAATCAGTTTTGATATTAAAAAAACACTAGCAAATTCTTTCAAAGAAGAATTGAAGATGCATATCCACCATTTATTCCTGTACTCAGCCAGTTTTATTTTATTATTTGGGTCCTAAATGAAGCCAACCAGACAGTTCTTTTGGTGGGCCAGAAATAAAACCGTTTTGTACTTGCTTATGTTTCCTAGTAGTTGAGGAATAATGTCTTATTCACAGGCTGATTTAAATTAATAATAAATTAATGAATTATCTAGTTAAGCATTGGAAGCATCAATAGCATCAAGAGTTCATTTCCAAGACAAACTAAAATATCTTCATTATTTCTTAGAAGTCATGAAAAAGGTACCATTTGCTATTGAATATGTGATGACGTATCAAGCCTTCCTTTCACTAGAGATGTATTCTTTCACAATCTTCTGGGGTCACAGGAAGGCATATGTGTTTCAAATACCAAATTATGCATATATTATTCAAAAAAAAGAAAAGAAAAAGAGAGATGGAAAAAGGCCAGAAATCAGTAAACTTAGGAACCTGTGATCTCTCTCTTCATGCCAAAAGCAAGCACTTAATTTTAAAGCCAGTTTTCACAGTCTTGTTACTCAATGGAATTACCTGCAAAAAACAAATAGGACTTGTCCTTGAATACAAGCAAGTTTTCAAACAACAACAGAGCTTTATGTTTGTGAAGTTTACTCTTAAACTTGGGGAGTACTCAGCTTACATTAATAATATAGAGATGCAGAGATATAAAATCTAGGAGGCTGTATTGGGTCAAGACAGCGTGTTACATGAACACACTCACACAGCTTTAATGGCTGGCTGTACTGGGCTAAATGCATGGGCAACATCCAAGCTGGCAAGCCCACATCCGAGCACATTTTCAGAGTAAAGAGGCGCCATCCTGACACAAAAATTATTTAAAGAACTTCAAGCTGCAACAGCATAGCGAAGCAACAGCTTTTTAAAGAAAAAATAACAAAGTTTGAGTGTTTCTAAACATACAAATTGAGACTTTCTTGAAAATGAACACAAAATTTTGTCTGATTTCTTTAAAGCAGAAGTAAAACCCAATCTGACTCAGACACTCAGTGAAGAAAATTACAGGTCAAGTCCTTGAAGTCTGCTGAAGATATTTATAGCTGAAACGAGGTGATTATCATGTAAAGTGTCACATGGTTTCAACAGCTGGCAGCCCAATACACACAGGCCTGCACATACGCAACCAATGTGCAAAGACAAAACACTGTAATAAGCACATAGTTGCCCAAACAATGTTTCAATCATATTCAGAATATTAAAAAATGCATGAAACGTAAAATACTTAACATTTACAGATGCAATATGAGGTTATCATGCTTATCTTTAATTCTCCATGATACTCAGCAAGTTAGGTTTAAAGTCAATTTTCTTCTAGGAAAACACATATTGTATTTTGGGTTTTCAGACTTAACAAGATACTCAAACCTAGCAAAAAATAGTTGAGGCCCACAACTGGAAGTCAATGTCCACAAAACTGTAACAAAAGATGAGTAGGTAGGTGGAGATGGAGGGGCCAGAGTACCTAAAGTTCAGCACCCTCTAAGTAGTGAAGAAGCTCTCCTGATTTCATGGGCCATGTTCTTAATTCTCTCCTCAAAGACAGTGAAAGGAGAGAAGATTTAAAAAACATATAGGTGAGCAAAAATGGTGAAGAACAGAAACACCATTGTCAGAGACGACCACTTTCTAGACTGGGAGAACTGCCTGTTCATTTCAAGCCAAAGTCAGATGATTTAGATTAAATCCTCACTTGAGTTTGCATCAAAAAAGTTCCTTGGTAAAATAACTTACTCCATCTTCCAAGTTGCTGCTGTCTGCTGCAGACATTCCCCTTTCGCCCTTCCGCCACTTTTTCCCCCCCAGTTTCAGTTTCTACAATTCTCAAGTGCTAGTGGCAGCCCCTTGCTGATTCCACAAACAGTCACTTTCCATCTTCTAGGATGAAAATGGTGAGTATCATACGCACAACAAAAACAAAACTCCAAAACTTGTTTCCATACGTTATCCTATCATAATATGAAAGGGTAATTTAAACAACAGTGAGCAAGAAACCAAACCGACTTGAATACTGTTTTGCATTTTAAAATAAAAACCACTATGTATGAAAATATTTAACTGGGTTTCCTTTTAAAAACGTTTTTTTTCCTTAAGCGAAGTGAGTGTACATCTTACACATTGTCAGAGAAACAAAAATTGAAACAGTCTACTGTACATTCCTGGAAATGAACTTCTAAGCACATCTGGTTTAGGTTTCACTAGTTATGTCACTGGAAACACTATCTAAATCATAGAGCTTGTTGCAAAAATCTCAACTTTCACAGACTCTGGAGCCTCAAACAACTCTCCCACAACAAATTTACAAGAAATTTTAGTTGAGCTACAAATGAAAACAGTGAAGGCTTTTCTGGTTTATTCACAGTTCCTGATGAGAGTTATAATAATTAAATATATACTGGTGAGTAATAATCATCAGAATGTTTTCAAAGCACAACACAGTTTCTGGCAACAGAAGCTTTTTACAACTACTGCACTTGCAACTCCAAACTGAGTTACGTAGTTTTTCTTTGAAAACGGAATTTAGACAGAAGGAGATTAATCTATTTCTCTACTGCCAACTCATTCAACAGTATAAGAAAATGTAATACATTTAATAGGTTTTAGAGACAGTTTTATGCCAGACTCCTCCTGATCAGCTTTTTTACCTAATCAGCTAACTTTAAACATCAGTCTAGCTATGAGATTCAAGATGAGAATGATAAGATCCTTCATGACTTATGTATGGAAGCTAATGTAGATAACAGTATTTAAATGAACTGAAAATCCTTCAGATTCTACTGTACAGACAAAAAAAAACCAAGTATTTTAGGGTGTTTACACTTAACTATGTTCAGAAAAGAAATACTCTCACAAATCTGAAATGATCAGTTGTTTGGTTTTTTGTTTGTTTTTTCCCAAATGAGAAAACAGGAATTCTTTTCTTCCATTAACAAAAAAAATTATTATTTAAAATATTACTGCAGCATTCACACCCACTCGCAAGCTCAATTCTCAGAGTTCAGCAAACATACAAGATTATGAAATAGACTAAGAGAAGCACAGCCACTGCTACTCTGTGAAGATGGCAAAAATATCCTCCTTGTCAGTAACAAACTAAACCTGATGACCACCGTGAAAGGGAGATGAGACAGGGGCATATCTATCCTCTTTTAGAACCTTTTGGAATATCAAATAATACTCTTTCACTAGTTTTTGCAGGACCCACAGTAAAAATACTGCAAAAAAATATACAAATGCATGTTCTTTTATAAATAGCTAAAAAAAAAAATCGTTAGAAAAAGAAATCAAGAGTAAATGCATTGGTTGAAATCTCGCCAAACTCACCAAATAGAAACCTAAACAGCCTTATTTCATGAGCTTGAATGATCACCTCAACAATTATTCTTTCACGATAGAATAAATTTTAATTTACATAATAACCTGCTTAAATAAGGTGCGTGTGCATTTTCTACCTCATGCTCATGTTGGCTCAAGTTGTGAAATATCTCAGTTCCTGTTTTACTAGATGATTGTCAGAGACACTATAATGTTAGCTTGAATAACTCATATTTCTTATTTAGTCATGTTTCTAGAATTGATTAAAAAACAGGTAATTTTGGTAATGTACCTAATTCCCTTAGACAAAACCTAAAAGTGGTCACATTCCTTAGAAAAATGCACTGAAGTGCCACTAAGAGGGGATATGCCTGCCATTATGAATCTCTGCTAGTATCTTCTCTTCATATACTTCCCTGTACATTCTCTTTTATCTTAACTGTAACTTTTTTTTTTATATACTATGCTTGTGCAGTCAGTATCAGCTGGCAATGCTATCTAAAGAAGTAATGTTCTCCTTAATGAACTATTAGTTCAAATGAACTAGTAAATTCGTTTCCACTCCAGAATGACTCTCCCTCATCCTCTCCTCCACTTACACTCCCCTCACAAAAAACCTAAGACAAGGGACTCCCAGATTTGCTTCACTTTATCATGATCACCAAACTTCTAGCACAAGAGCAAACGCACTGCAATGATGACAATGATGTTCAGAAGACAGAAAATATCACTTTCCCTAAGGCTGTGGCGGCTCAATACAACCATGAAACCACGTTTTTTTTTTTGTTTTGGTCGAATCCTTATTTTGAGTCTTCATATTAACATTACTATTATTGTTACCATTTAAAATATGAATTTTCCATTAAAAAATCTAGATACAGTTTATTTCAATAATTTTGGCTAGGTTTGCATTCTGGCATCTCATTCATATTCCTTTTGGTCAGCGTCATGCTCTGAAGTTGATGGACTTTTCACCTTGATAACTATCATTTCCCTTCACCATACCATTCCAGTTTTTCTGCCTAGAAGATTTCTTAAGAAACATGCACATTAAGGGCACACGACAAGCGATTTTCACAACTAGCGATCTTGCAGTGGATGGAAACTAAGCACACAGACAGACCCTGAAGAATAGATTTCACCCGAACATTTCTGGATAGATACTAGGCATTGAGACAGCCTAGGAGAGAAAGTACTATAAAACCATAGGGGGTATAATACAAGAAGAGCTCTGCTTTGAACAAGTGCTACTAATTAGTACCATACAGGGAGAGAAGGAATTTTAAGTTTTAAAAGCAACCTCTGAAACACATATGTGCTAAAATATAAAGGAACAAAACTTTTGAATAGAAGGGGTGAAGAGGTGAATAATTTGATACTGCTAGAATTTAAACCATTTCATGACGTGTTTTGAATGTATACACACGTTCACCTTCCAACAGTTGGAGACAATCAAAACACTCTTGCCCCCTCATGCTGCTTGCTTCCATTCCTGTGCTGTGAAGTGGCAAAGAGCACATGAGTGATCCTCACCTGCTTCAGTGCAAAGTTAGCCCATTCGGCATATGCTGCTAAGGAAATGATGTAAACTAACCTTATTATCTTACACAGTATGAATGGTATACAGCGTGCTTCCACTTTCCTTTCTGTATGTTTGTTTAGCTGTATGGCAGTAACTTCTATCTGATTACCAACAGCAAGCAGCTGAGGACAGTAACACCTTCCACCGACTCAGACAAATCTGGACAATGACACTGGTTCACAAAGTAGGTATACTATAAGAAAGGATTATAGCTTCCCCATAACTCACTCAAATGTAAGACTATTTACTCTAAAAACTGTCTGATAATGAAAAATACTGAGATTTAAAGATCATAGAATCACATAAAAAATAATGCAGAATACCAGTAAAATTCTACTACTCTGAAGAATTAAAAATTGAGACAAAAGCTAATGCTTCTCTTTCAACTTATTTTGTACAGCCTTGCTTAATTTTTTTATAATTAAAAATTATTTTTAGTTTCTGCTATGTAGCATTTTGATTGCTCTGGCAATTTTTTGATCATACTGTAAAAACTAGTGAACAAATTTAGTATCACCAGGCAGCAATATCCAGATCCTGGAATTCAAACATCATACACTGCATGCCAAACACCAGAATTTGATCTGGAATTAACTACTGCCACAGAATGAAGGGAGAAATGACAAAAGAGACTCTGTGATCAAAACAGATGCATTTCCCTAAACGACAGACTAGATGTCCCTGCTACATGGTCAAAGGCAAGCATATATTCCTCCTTGTCCCAGCTTAAAAATGTTTTATCTAAGGAAAGGAAAATATTTTCATATAAAAATGAACCAATTACTTAGAAAGAAATTCAATGGCAAGTCCCAACACACTAAAAAATACTGCAGAAAAATTACAAGAGAAATGTAATTATTCCTTCCACATCTTAGCTCTGTCTTTTCCTCTGGTATTTGTCACCGCTCTGAATCTTTCATGATTGTTTAGCTTTAATGTTATATCTTAAGCTATAAAATTAACAAAACTTGCAGATTTTTCACCTTCACATGTGTCTGTCTCAGTGCTGAACACATAACCCTTTGGACAAGTGCAGCTGTAACTTCCAGGGGTGTTTCGACAGAGCCCGTTATCACACAGCAGCCCATTCATTGAACATTCATCAATGTCTGCAAAGAGATGGGTTAGACATACCAATGAGTGCACATGACATTAAATGCCTCCACTGCTGCAAGCAGTCCCTGTTTCTTTCTAAAGCAACAGTTAGGTTGCTGGATATGCCGTTTTCTTCAACAGTAACCGAGCAAGGAGAAATGACAATTCTTAGTTTCAAAAGTCTAATTCATTTTCAGATTCTTATTACCAAAAATTCTGTTCTGCTTTTCAAGATTTTCATTAGCAGGCTCCAAAAATAGTTCACGGTTAGTTTTAAAATAATAATTATGTTTTCCTGGAATGACCTTGGGATCTTGTCAATTGTATGACTATATCATCATGACAACTTCATGAAGGTCTGTTTGCTTTGAAACCAGCGTTTTATCATTTTTTTTTTAAACACACAAATAATGGTGCATTAAATTATTGTTCTAATCCTGCTTTATGGGCAAAAAATGATTTGTTATCCATGAAGTGAGATAAAATCAAAATTGCACAGTTCATGTATGACAGACATCTCAGGAGTACACATATGTATCTCCCCTCTAGAGGTATATTGTACTAAAAAAAACCCCCTATGATTAAGACCAAGATAGAAAGCACATTGAAGAGAAAAAAACCCATAAATTAACATCACTCACACACTCCTCTTATACTAACTGCAAATAATGCTAATAAAAAAGCAGTCACTCTTCCCCATTGCCCTATTTTTATTTTTAAAAATAAAAAAAATTACATAATCTTGAGCTACTTTCCTTTAATGGCCATCATACATCACAAATACTTAAGCTTATATAGCAATACTGAGAGGTTAAGCCATGGTAAACCTGACAATTTATCCTGCTTGAGGGTGTCTCCTGTATTTTGGCTGCTTGATTTCCCAAACTTACCACTGCAACTGAAATCTTAAAACAACTAGATTTTTTTGGAGAGCTTAAGCATAGAAGTAAAGAATAAAAGCAAGAATGTAATGTAATGAAAATTTGGAGGCCTTTGGTTTACCAACTGCATTAGTTTTTGCAAGCTATGCTTATAAAATCCCTTTGAATTCAGATATAAAGTCTACATTTCCCCAGATGATGAATCTGAGATTTAAGTTTGGCAGCCGTAAAGAAGCCCTTCTAAACTAAGCTGTCCTAATCTAACCTCATCTGATTTTAACTCAGTAAAGTAGGAAGGATTAGGAATTTGATGTTTTCAAGAGCAATAGACTTTAATTTTGAGCTTGTTGCCATACAATCCTTTAATTCAAACTAGCAGTGTTATGAACATATTATTTCCTTAGAACCTCATAGAATAACTTCGGACTTGGACTGCATTGTGATATGCACTGTAAAAACAGAACAATATAGCTCATGCTCTCAAAACAATTAAAACTGACAAAAATACTCTTTGCATACTGTCTGATGACCATTTCTATTTCCTGGCAGCTCATAATCTGTGTAATTACTTAAAACATTTCTACCCTTTGAGTATTCATAATTAAATTCATTTTTGCAAAAAATTCTATCTAAGAATAAATGCATCCCCATAGTCAGTATGCTGTATTTTTATTTAAATAATAACCCAGACATATACATATACTAGCACTTACATAATCCCAAGAGTAAACAGATAAATAAAATCCCTTGCCATAAAATCCACTTAGAGAACAAGTATTATGCAAAGTATTTTTAAAAACCACTGATAGTTTTCTGCAGCCTTTCCTAACAAAAGGTCCTAGTTAGGGTCTTTAGAAAGTTAACTAGCTGTAAAATTCCTTAAGTCAAGCAGATGAAAAGAAACAGTTTTATTACTCTGTGTTCACCTTGCATCACTAAGTAGGAATGTTTGGTGTTAAAATTATACCCCAGTTACATAGTCCAGGTTTTCCCTACCAAAAATCGTGGGTTTTGTTGACCACAAATACCAGTAATAGGTCCGTAAATCTTTCAGTGCAGAGAGCAGTAACTCCCTCAAATAAATACATTAGATGGTAGAATGATACCTAAGACTTTCTAATGGTTTCAGATAAATTTCCATTAGCTTTTAATATAAACAAACTTTAGTTTTCTGTTTAAAATTACAGGACTATAAGCCATATTATTGTACAATGTACCCATGGCATAATACACTTTTTTCGCATGTAAGAACTCCCAAAAGAAAAAAACAACCCCTGGATTTAATGTATAAACATGAATAATAAAATTAATTAGAGAGCAAAATGTGTAACATAGGTATCTTCTTTTGGGTACTCCTAAACACCTGCAGAAAATGTATAATGCAACCGCAGTCCAGTATAAACCCAAACCAACTATAAATGACAATTAGAAGTTTCTGAAATGAATCATGCCTCTATACTGGTGACCTGAAATTCTGAGGAATAAAAGAACGGCTGCTACACTTGAGTCCACTGTTCAAACAAGATTTAGGAAATCCTACGAGTAGGTCATTGCTTCTCTCATGAGCTGAAGCTTTCGGAAATTAGAGGACTAAGCAGGCAGCAATCCATTCTACTGTACTTGTGTATGGCAGGCATATCATGAATTATTGCATATGGCACAGGTTCTGTGCATAGGCCACCAGTCATCTTTATGATAAGGACAGCATCTGTTACATTTTATTCTGCAAAATTGTGACCTTGAGCACTTGAACAAAGTACCATCCAGCCTTGAAAGGGATGCATTTTAGGTGGTGTTGACAAATGTCATACGTTAAAATATAACACAAACTGATCCAGGCTTTTGAGAAAATTAATTCCTAACCTATAATGATTATCTCCTGCTTGCACTTCCCAAAAAGTAATCCCCTCCCTGCCAAACAACCGAAAAATACACCAGTAAGAATATTAGCTGAGAAAAGCAGTTTCACTAGAGATTTTTTGCATTTTCATTGTGGCTTTAAGAAGTATACTTCTTGCAGCCTAAATTCTGTCAATTCAGTTTAGCACCAACGTAGTGATGAAATATTCAACAATAATAAAATTTCAGCATCTTACCCACACAATTCCTTCCAGAAGCATCAGGCTCGTAGCCACTATTACAGTTACAACGATAGCTGCCACGTAGGTTTTCACAAATTCCATTGGAGCAAATATCAGGATCCAGTGCACACTCATTAATATCTGTATTAACACAACACAGAAGATAACCAGATACTGAAAGGTATAAAAAACTTGATCTTGTGATAGATGTGGAAAACACCAGACCCACTAGATGTTGGGACTGTCATTCAGAGCAAGGGTATAGGAAGTGTGCAGCCAGAAGTCTGAGAGAAGTTATTATTCCCCTCTGTAAGACACTAGTGAGACCAAATCTACAGCACTATGTCCAGTTTTGGGCCACTTCATGAGGTTCACATGGGTCCACTCCTCAAGCCTGTCAAGGTTCCTCTGGATGCTATCTTTTGCCTCTAGTGAATCAACTCCATCACTCTGCTTGGTGTCATCTGCAAACTTGCTGAGGGTGCACTCAATCCTACTATGTCACTGATGAAGACATTAAACAGTATGGACCCTTGAGGGATACCACTTGTCACTTGTTCTCTTGGACATTGAGTCACCAACTATAACTCTTTCATACAACCATCCAGCCAATTGCTTATCTAACTCTCTATCAGTCCACCAATTAAACCCATCTATCTCCAATTTAGTGGAGAAAGAAGAATGTTGTGGGAGATCAAAGGCCTGACCAAACTCTAAGCAGATGGTATCACTAGCTCTTCCTTTGCCCACTGATGCAGTTACTTCACTGTCAAAGGCCACAGATGGGCATGATTTGCTCTGCCTTGATGTTCAGAGACTTGAGAGATATGGGAAGAGTGATTATCAGGGAAAACTCAGGCAAAACAAAAAAGGTCAAGTACCTCAGACTTCTCCATGTTGGTTGTCACTAGTTCTATCTTATTTATTGTGTTTACGGGTGTCTGTGTACACTTTCTTGTAATCTTCCTTTTCTGACCAATGTATCCATAGAAGCCTGCGGTATTCTTCCTTGCCAAATTCAGCTCCAGCTGTGCCCTAATTTTCATGATCCCATGCCTACACACTGAGGCAGCATCTATGTATCTTCCCAAGACACACGTCCCTGGTTCCACTGCCTGTACAGTTCCTTCTTACACTTCAGCTTGACTAGGAGGCCCTTACTCAGCCATGCTGGTCTCCTGCTTTCCTTGCCTGATTTCTTACACATGGGACCCAAGAGCTATTGTGCTCCAAGGAAAGCATCCTTAAAGATGTGCCAGCTCTGTTCTGCTCCTTTAGCCCTGAGGGCAGTTTCCCAAGGTGCCCCATTCACTAATGCCTTAACTGGAAGTTAGCTCTCCCAAAATTCAGGGTCCTAGATCCAGTCTTCACCTAGCCTGTATCCCTCAAGATCATGAGTTCCACCAGGGTGTGACCACTGCAGCTCAGGCTGCTATCTGTCTTGACCTCACTAAACAGTTAATCTGTGTTGGTAAGCAACAGGTCCAGTAATGCTTGTCCTCTGGTTAGGCTGTCTGTCACCTGGGTGAAGAAATAATCCTCGGTGCGCTCTAAGAGCCTCCTGGACTATATACAGCTTGCTGTGCTGCTTTTCCAGGACATGTCAGGGTGATTAAAGCCTCAAAGCACAATCAGTGCCTGATGTATGAGAAAAAGCTGGGGGAACTGGACTTGTTTAGCCAGCAAGAGGGAAGACATCTAACAGCAGTTTTCCCATCTTAACAGACAACATACACAGTTTTGTAGGAATTAGAACACTTGTCGGAGATTTAAAATTTTTCTCATCTCTACAGAAGAGGATGATGAATGAGGCATATTCTCTGAATTTACAGTCCCATATAGAATTTATGATGTAGTTGGAAAATTCCAAAATATTAATGTGAACTACAAGAATAGGAACAGGCTAGTTCTAATATTTTATGCCTCTGAGGAAAAGAGGGGTTTTCGATATTATTTCTTCCCATACGGTAAGCCCATTACTTTAAATAGTTCCCTTTCCAAACCCTGGAAAGAACAGTAGGGGTGCTGGCCTAGTTGTGACTTCATAAAAAGCTTGTTTTATACTTGTGCAGCTCAACTTTTTATAAAGGACATTTCCTCTTCAATTGTAGTTCAGGTTAGATCACGAGTTACAAATGCATATACTCAGACATGTATTTGGAAAAATGATGCTATCCCTGGATTAAACTCAAAGCTATTAAACATCTGCAAGTTTCATAAGAAAATATGAATTAGCATAGTATTTCAGCTCCGTAATTGCTTTGGAGCAAGAAATTTTCTGCAGTTTACAAAGCTTGTTTGTATCTTGGGATAAGACACAATTTCATTACTCTATCCCTCCTTATCGAATTAATGATTTCAGAAGGACCAGCCCTTCCTGTTACTTTTTATATTGAACTAGATGGCAAAGTATCTGTCCTCACCTATGTCCAGATTTCTCTCACACAAAGACATTAAGGTTTTTGTGCTTGTTAATCATGAGCTGAACGAGAGAAGTACGAATGCAGTGACAGACTGCAGTCTAATTAACAATCTATGTATCAACTAAAAGTCAAATAAAGCCCCTGTGACAAAAGCTTCACTGGTAAAGTGTATTCCCACTCACTCTTGATAATGAGAATGCATGAGGAACACAAGAGAATTTTCATTAGGGATTGAATGTGGGATCAATATTCCTCTCCTTTAGGAAATGGAATTTTCAAGCAAAGTCCTTTGGCATAAACAGTGACAGCTGCAAGGTTGCTGCACAAGATGTACAGAAAATACCAGGGTTTTCTTTAGTTACATAAACAAAGAGGGAATTTATTTCAGACATGAACCCCCATGAGATTATAGTCCTTATCATGCAGTTGGTAGAGACCATATTTGGTTTAATGATTTTAGCAAGACATTTTATTTTCCATATATCCAAGAGAATATATAACCTCCCTACCAGACCACACGTAAATTCTCATGTAGGCTACTGTTTGTACAACAATATTATGGTACACTGCCATTATTTCTCCATGAGATTTAGAGAGTCTTCAAACAGACCTTGTATCATTCACTGAAGAGAAAACTGAGAAAACTTAAAAACTCGATGGATTTCAAATTAATTGTAAGTTTGGCAACATGTTAAGCAAAGCAGCAATGAGCTCACAGAGGGGAAAAAACTATGCATATACTTACAGTACTGAACAGAAACACAATTTATTTTATTATATACTATTTTTAAAAGTTATGTAGGGTGTTACTAAGCATAATGATCAGAAGGTCTCATTCTGTTCCTGCTGAACTGTCAGCTTTAATGCTGACAAGGACAAAAGCTGTACAAATTAAATGCCTGGAAATATTAAATGTACGGTATTTGCTTTAATTTCGCTGCAACTTTATTAACCCATCAGGGAACTATCTATCAATAAATCATAATACTGTGCTCCACCATTCCTTCTTCAGCCCACTCTACTTACTTCGCAGCTGCAAGCATGCATCGTCCCTATTTCAGTCTGGCTCAGGTATTATTGTTAAAATCCCTCTCTCTGAAGTACTAGAAAAAGGAGCTGAAGTTTTATAGTTTGCAGTACTAAATATAAGTGCTCACTTTCAGGACTTTTTTTAGGAGGATCTTTTTTAGTAAGTTCCCTTCCAACTTTAATTCACCAGAGAAATGATCCCTTCATGGAAACAGCCCACTGAATATTGGATCTGGAGTGAAAAACTGCTCTATGGCTGTCCCAGATGACTGAAAATCAATGGCAAATGCAAGTGGCTCCTGTCATGCCCCAAATGAGGGAGAACTCTCTTATGCCTATTCTGAAAAAAACCCAAATTTTCGGCCAAACCTTTACAATTGATCACTTTTTTTTTCTTCTCAGGGCCAGGCAAAATCCAATGTTGTAGAGAATGAATTCTGGCCTTTTCTTTAGACAATATTTAATTTTTTGTACTTTGATAATGAAAACACTAACATCTACATATCTTGAGGTAGAAAACTCCACTTCAGTGGAAAGAAAAATGTAATTCTGAGTACTTTTTTTTTAACCTTGGATCTTATACAATAAAGAACGTGTGCCACATACCTCGTCCATCCACAGTAATACCTGTTCCACTGCTACACAGGCCATGGAATTCAGCTATTCAATTGAAGCAAGAGATTTGCGGGAAAAAAAAGAAAATGTTATTTCCAGTGTTTCACCTTCTTTAATCCTAAACCTAATCTACCTGATATTTTTTCCAAATAAATCTTTTTACAGTGCAACTAATAAAATGCCAATGTTCATATGAAATAATTATTTATAGATAACATAGCTAAATAGGTCAAGCAGCTTTTCACCCTGAACTTTCACATATATACAAAAATGAAATTTGATAACATGAACTAAAAACTCAAGCACTTTCACTGCAATCTTGACATCACTGTCTCCTTAAGTTATGGTTTCAACAATAATGCCAGATTTACTTAATTTCTTCTAAACATTTTTCTTCTATCTCAGAAAATGACACTGAATGGAAATACTATCCAAGATATATCATCCCAATTTTATTTTCGAGAGAGTTTTTTTAAATCAATCCATAGGTTTATTTGGAGAACTGATTCTTATAAAATGAAATACAGATTTCTAAAATTAATGCGGGCTGCTCTTTTAAACTGGATTGATTTGACTAGTAAATTCACAGATTCATCGATAACTTCACTTACTCTCTTTAAAATATTGGTACTTATAGCCAATACTTAATTCAGGGATCCAACTTCATCCATAACACACTCATGTCTTCTGTCTTAAATTTTGTCACAGCCTGGCCAGCTCTGGAACCAGGTTCACCACAAATGTTACAAGGGATAAAACCACAAACACTCAACATAAAATACCAGTGAGTTTTTCTTTAAGGGAGAAACCCTTTCCAGAATCAGTGTACAATTCCATTAAGTACCTTATTCACTTCTCTTTATAAAGTGGAGTAAATAAATATATAAAATGAATGAATGAACAACCTGATCTGAACAAGATTTTTTAAGTCACTATGTTCGCTCTAGTTTTCAAAGAAACAGAAAAGTTTACCTGAGTTTTTAGCAGGGCAGGGCTGACACGGCTCTCCAAAACCATAATCAGGGTTGGCACAGCAACATTCAGACTTTGTTACAGCACCAGGGAAAGGACGGACACATGCTCCTTTTTTGATGCCTCCATAGCATGTGCTACGCATACGAGTATCTAAGAAAGGGCAAGCAAAGAAATAATTTATTTCCTTAGGCGGAGAGTCAAATGTATGCATACTATCTCAATGAAAGCTAAAAAAAAGTAATTTTATTCAACAAGATGGTTACATTGGCTACATCTGTGTTGCTCTGCCTGATGGCATTGAGGCCAATTCTCAAAATAGTTAGCTTCTGGAGCTCTCTCCAGAGCACTTTAAAACCACCTAAACTAGCATATTGTGAACAAATTTAAGAGCATTCCACAGAACCAGCAAAGGCAACCCACACACCAGAACAGCTTTGCAAATCCATCAACACGTATCTCAATAAGAAACACTGAATGGATTGAATCAGCATGTGGTGGCTAATTCTTCCCTTTGAGAAGTACTACAACCACAACCTGGAGACTCAGATCTCTCATTTACTTCCAAAATGGTTCCTCATGTAGGATAGCTCACCAGCAGCCCGGGGCTGGTAATATGGGAGGCTACCTACTTCCAAAAGGAGAAGCGTAGCCTACTACTGTATTTACAAATTCTGATCAGAAATTCAATTTCAGCAGATTGTTCAGACCAGCATCTACATGTGACACAGCTATCTTAACAGGTTTATATGTAATCTGGCAGCAGTGCTGGATTAGGGTTATGAAATCAAAGAGGTCCCAACACACAGCTAGCCAACAACAATTTCGCAATTCTTACACGACCAGGTAGTGGGAAAACTAGTACTACTGCCTACGCTATAAGAAATTTCTGGAGGTTTGTGATCGAAAAGCCACCATAAAAATTACAGTGCCATCCCTGGGGAGAGGATTTTAAATGATGGTCAGAACTAACCATCACTTATTACACAAAGAAAACACGCAGTACTTGGAAGGCCTCCAACCTCAAAAACCATGCCATAAAAGACAACAGAAAAATTATACAGGACAGCTACAGAGCTGCAGGGCTCAACATGTGCATACTGTCAATCTTGCAGCTGATTTAGTCATATAAATCAATTTGACTGACTTGACCAGTAAAATGTACTAAGATGCATCTTTCAAGGCAGGCTTTCAATGCTATCTTTGCAGGTATAACCAGCTGGTATACTTACGCAAGACTTATGAGAATGTCTCTTAGACTGCTTTTTACGTGTTTTGTTTTGTTGTTGTTTTGGTTTTTTTGGCACTTCAGAGTTAGATACCTTTTTCATATTTGCTCACAATATAATATTAGAGATATTCTAACAAGCATGTGAGTGATTAGTCCACCTAAATGTATGGTTGCCAATTACAGGATACAGATGGAGTAAAGAGCCTTTAGTTTTGATTCCTATACTTCTACTGACACTTGTTGAAAGAAATACTTTTTTTTTCAGGCATCTTTATGGAGCTGGCCAGAACATGGATTTAATTTATGCTCCTTGTCAATCTCCTAGTAAAACTACTGTACACTGTCGCCTGGACATGAGCCTGGGTGCACTCAGAAACTGTGTAGGTCTGAGGGAATGCAGACAGTTACCTGCTGTCCTGAATTTGGCTAGAGGAGGCTTAATTTTCATAAGAAGCTGGGAGAGGTCATGGCTTGGATAGACAACCGAACCAGCCAATGGTATACTCAATACAATACTGACATCATGCTCAGTGTATAAAGGGGAAAGCTAGCCAGGGGAAGGGCAGAAAGGGTGCGCAGTTCAGATGGGGGTTCCAGGTGGTGAGCATTGTACATCACTTGTTCCATTAGCATTATTTTTATTCCTGTTGTTTCTTCTCTCTTTGTGTTGTTCTTTTAAACTCTCCTTATCTCAACCTGTGGGGTTTTACCTTTTCCTCCAGATTCTCCTCCCCATCCCATGTGGTGGGGAGGGAGAAGTGTGAGCAAGCAGCTGTGTGGTGCTTAGCTGATGGACAGCTGGCTAGTGTGCTCAGGCATGCCAGCATGCCACCTACTTAAGAGATGACCCAAAACAACAAAAGAAAAGTTTCCTGAAAAATTGTAGAGTGGATGTTGAATACCCTGTGCCAGTCCAAATAAGAACTGGCAATTCCTTATGTGCTCTGTCTGCTCTTTCAGTGTTGTAAGCTGGCTCCTATAAAATAGGATTGCCTGTACATAAATCTTTCCTCTTGCTTTTGGTGTCCCATGGAACAGATAGTTCTGGAGCACAGTTAAATGCGTTCCAGACTTCAGGGCTTATTCCTTGCCAAGAGCCAAGGTGAAGCCAGTACAATTTGTTTGCACTTGACAGCAGGAAAAGATCATTATGGTTGACAACAATCAAGATTTTTTTTCATAAGAAATCTGTGTTCATGCACTCTGTAAAATAATAAGTTGCATCACATCCTTTCCCTCCAGCTCTAAAAAGCCCAGATGCCACTCTGCCACACTTTGTCATGAATAAAGGGGCTTCGATCATTGCCCTGTCACAAGAGGAAAGGCTTCCCCCTAGTTATGTGTCTGGGAGAGAATGGAGAAGCAATTCAAGGAAAGGAAATGGCACTGAGGGAAACTGCAGGGACAGGAAAGATTGGAAACTGTTAAAGAAATACTCTGTAGAAAGGTCCTCAAAGGCGTGAAGTGGGAGAAGCAGCTGGAGAAAGCTACAGATATACTGAGCAACTGCTCTGCATAAGAGGAGAGCAAGTGCTTTTCAACTGAAACCAATGCTTCTGTAGAAGATGCACAGGGAATCTGGGGAGGATTGCCTAACTAGCTATGGGAAGACAGTCTTAGCTACACAGTCAGTGATTCATACAGCCTGTGCAGTACAGAGAACCAAGCTAACTCCCTCAGAACCAAAACAGCGATTGCATGACAGGAAGAATGTCCTCCCTGGCTGTGCTTCCCATGCTGATAGTAAGGATGAGAACAGGCACTGCTTTGTCCATGGCTAAGCTGCTATAGACACTTCACCAAGCTCACATTTCCCATGTCATGACAGTTCTGAACATGCACCTTACTGGTGAACCTGTGCTGGTCCCCATGTATTGTTTGATCAGCCTTTGGCTACTCATTTCATAACACTGGAGTATTTATTTTATGCCCTGGATCAGAGCTTAGCACTGGTGATGCTGTAACCATGTATCTGTGTATAAGAAACTCCACTGTTTCCCAGCAAATAGCATTTCTAGACACTCCAACATCTGCAAATGTTATCACCACCATACTCGTGGCCAAGGTCAGGTAGACTAGTGGTCTACCTAATCTCACTGAAAGTCACTGTACCCATCCAGGTGCCTTAGAAGGTCAAATCACGCAATGCTTATGACTGGCACTTTGAGTTACGGTTCTGCAAAATAACCACAGTAAAGTAAAATTTAGCTATTTTGTCAGGGATGGCTATAGCCTTGGGCAGAAATGTGAGCTGCAAAACTCAGTTGTAACTAGAAGTGTCTCAGCAAGGAATAAACAACATGGGGCAGAGCTATAACCATAGCTAAGTACAAGTTGTGAGGTGATACACAAACACATATGGAGCTGCAGTTAGAAGTATAGCCAAACCTGAAATGCCTGCAAATACTAACTTGGCTCTGAGTATTTACCTAACTGTTCTTTCTCCAAGCTTTTGCTCCCCCTTGCTGTATTCTTTCTTCCAAATTTGTGTCACATTTTGTAATTGACATACTTATTAATACTAAATAAGAAAAGGAATTTATTCTGTGAATAGTCCCAGTAGAATAAATGGCACTATTCAGAAGGAAAATGAAGCTCAAAAAAAAGAGTGGGAGCACTGGATGTAGGCTCTTTGATTTTATATTTTTGCTAATTGCTTAGCACATATGTGAGAATACTGTTAAAAGGAAGCCCCACGTAACTTATTAACTTTCAGACTACAAATACTTTTCTAGCAGTCAGAATGTCTGAAAAGTATTACTCAGCTCAGATAATATATGGGACAGAATAGCCAGACAGAGAATTCCTATAGTTAACACATACATATAAAATTCTGAATAGCAAACTGGGTCAGAAATTCTACTCTAAAGGTCATGTATGAGGATATTTTTGTTATGCAGCATCTGAAATTTCCTATGTTACTTTATGCCTGGAATAACTATATCACCTTTATAAAATTAATTTTCCAAATAAATAATGATTCTGCCTGACAATTTTTGTCATATCAAGGGTATTTCCTGTTGAAAAGTTAAGCATTTATGGTAAACTTTAGAGCTATGTGACACGTGGAGCCAAACATTTTCAAATAAATAGTGTTCACAGCTGATGGCCAACTTGTGAAGCCTTTAGCTGCTAGAACCGTGGTAGCTTTATATAAATGAAAGCACAGAAAATTGAGCACTGCATTGATTCTTTGCAGCTGTATCACTGACAGGGGTAAAGATGGTCCAGCTTGGACCACAAAAAAGGTACTGACCAGCTTGTATTCGAAACTGGTTTTGCTGCTGTGCCACTAAACTGTGAAACTCCTATATTAAAAACAGTATAGCAAGCCTTCACTAATTTTTTCATCTTTTCACTTCTTTTCTCCAAATGTTTCATAATACAGAAGAAAACAACTTGGGTGTTACATAGGAGAGAACAAACCTTGCTGTTGTTGGTTCAATCTTTACTACAGTTTTGCTTACTAAAAAATCTCATTTCTTTAAAACAACAAATATTTGGGATCCAACCGAGAGACTGAGAGGGTGTTTTGGCTTTTTCTTAGCCTATTTTTAAGTCATTCTAAGTGCATTTTTTAAGCTGAAGAGGTAACAGAAAGGGCCAGGCATTTGATAGGAATGCTTGCACTAGGTATCCTTTTAAAGAACGATAAACTTCTGCACAAATTAAAATCCCTTTGTTAAATGAATTGATAGTACCAACACAAGGATGTAGTATCTCACATCCCTTTGGTGCAAGATAACCTCCAAACACTGTCATGAAATCCGTCTTTCCTCCAGCTGTTCACAAGCATATAAAACACAGGCAGGTAAGATATGCATGCATCCACCAGCAAGAACAGTCATAGCACTGATTAATATACACAACTATTGCAGAGCTAAGCCACTGGTTTTCTCTCTGCCTTTACTGCTTCATGAATCTGTCAAACATCATGACATAACCAGCTGGCCCAGTCTAATACTAGCTCCAGTCCAGTAACCAGCAGCATCTAGCACACAAGGCCAGGTACCAGTGTTGAAGCTCGTGTTACAATGCTGACAGAGGTGGGCTTTTCACTCAACAAGACCTCATTCCAGGCACATTTGCCTGCTGAAGCTTAATGCCATGCCCATGCACTAACTGAACCCTGGGTCACAAATATGCCTGATGATAGATACATTCATGAGCTAGGAAAGAAGAAACTTAGGAAACACAAAACTGATGTTCTGATATACAGAAGAGGGAAACATGGTGTCTCCTACAGATAAAATTGGTTTAAGTAACTTTGCAGTTCCTACTTCATATAGTCTCATCATTCTCATAATTTTTTGTAAAATGTATATTCCTCTCCACCCTTTTCATCACCAACCAGTAGAAAACAAGGGACTGAATACCTCTTGCCCTCTACCCTTTTTTATCCTTCAGGTTGAAAATGCTCCATCTTTTCTCCAGTGAGCTCCATGAAGCTATGCTAGAGCTCCTGGTGGAACTGGGTGAAGAAGCTCTCAACTGTCAAGCAGTAACACTTGATGGGATAAGAGGCTGCAGTTATGATTATATGACAAAAGATTATTCATCAGCAGGCTAGAAAGGGTGTGCTTCAAAAACAAAGAGAGGCCAGGAAGAGTAAATACTGTAAGTTTTGTCTATAGGAATAACACATAAACAAGAGGCGGTGCCACTCTGACTCCACAGTGAATTTAAGCTTCTTGTCTTCTAACACTATGTTTGTGGGACAGCATAATGCAAGATTTCTTAATAATTCTTAATAATGATATTTGAGTTCACAGAAACAAGTCTATCTAGTTTTCACTATTTTAACACTATGGTACAGGGAGAATAAAATGCTTTCAGATTAGAGAAAGAAATGAGAAGAAAAGTGCAAAAGCATCAGTGTTGCAACCAAGATATGTACCTGTTCAAGTGATTTGGAGGGGTGATGACAACTGAATATAGATATGAATATACACATATATGTATATATACATGCACATACATACATATGCACATATATATATATATGCACATACACTTGCAGCAGAGCAAAAGAAAAATACTCCAGATTTACCCTGGAACAGATCCTCTGTGGTTTGACGTCAACATTATCTAAAAGGATGTCATTTGATGCATTTCTTTAATTTGACAACCTGGTAATTCCACTTGTTTTCCAATGGAAAAAAAAAAAATCTCACTTACCCACACACACACGACCATCAACTCCAACAGCCAGGCCAGGTGGACACTCACACCGAAAAGATCCTTCAGTATTTATGCAATGACCATTCATGCAAACTCCTGATGTCTGACATTCATCAATATCTATCAGGAGTCAACAAAGTTTAAAAATGTATTAAATGTTTTTAAGCAAGAATAAAATTAATACTTTCAGAACATTACCAAATGACTTTATGATAGCAGATAAATCATCAACATACACTTAGTTTGTTTTCAATAAAAATCTCATCTTGAAATTACACTAAATAACCAAATTCCAGCTGTGCATTAAAACTCCCCCAAAATCACAGAAAAACTGTAGGATTAGGCGCACTCCAAATTCTACATTAAGCAAAATTAATAATAAATTTTTCCCTTTGTCCATCTCATGATACTATAACTTTGCTTTCAAGTGTACTTAAGGAAGCACTAATCACAGAATATCCGTAGGACAGTAAATTTTAATTTTGAAGAACTTATCAGTGGTCATCAATTTCTAAGTCAACAGCCCAGCTGCATGTACATTAACAAAACCACAGCTAATAGAAATGGTTCAACTTCAAATGAGAAAAATAATAATTTAGATGATTTTGCACTTACTAGAAATTACTCAAGTCCAAACCTTCTGCTTCTACTGGCAGCAACAGGTATCTTCCATTAGTGTGCTTAAATGGAAGCTAAATGAGACACTATTCTTAAAATGTTTACATAAGTTTTCAATGACCTCACTTTAAAATGCTTGTAATGCTATGTTGCAAATACAGTATCTTAAGCATTCCACTCTGAATTGCCAGAACAATGATGTGGAAAACACACTTGTGTGTGTTCCACACGCAAAATCTTTTAAACTTCCCATATTGCTGCTCAGTTTACCATTTCCTGAAGGGCTTAGATGTTTTGCTGCATTTACAATGCTCCAAGACTTTAAAAAATATTATTCACCGTCTACGGGGGCTATCACAACGTTATTAAATAACGCAGTTATTTCCTTCTGTGAGTTACAGACCTATTTCTACTCCAGGTAGGTTAAGAAATCTACTGAAATGAGTTAGTAAAGTATTAGTGTGACATTAAATCCATGTGACAAGACTGCCATTTGTTCATGAATGAATGGACAGGAAAAGCCATTTTCAATCAAGGCTGCCTTAGTGTGTTACCTCTTGGTTCTACATACCAGTACAGTAACGCCCATTTGGAGCCAGAACAAATCCTGGTTTACAGATGCATTTAAAACTCCCATCTTCATTTATACACATCCCATTTAAACACATGTTTGTAGTGGTACACTCATCATGGTCTGCAAAATATTGCAAACAAAATTGCTTACAGTTCCTCATCTCCCAGAAGATGACACAGTAAAAATAAACTATCAGGACTGATGTAATATATTCCTTCACTTGAAGATTAAATTCTACTTGTAACTGAGGAAGTATCTGAAGAGCTTTCACTCTATACACAAAGCAGCAATTTTTTTCCAACTGTCATCTGTTACTTCACATGTTTCAGCAGACTGTGTATGGAAACAGGGAGTATCTTTCTTTCTTACATGAAATGATAAAAAGCCTCAACCATGGTAGAGTGAAAAGCTTGGAAGGAAGCTTTTGTGGAGCTATTTTGAAGATTTTTGACACATTATACACAAAATGAACAAAAAGTTATTTCTTCAGCAGTGCTGAAACATGAAGCACTTGCTACAAAGCTTCAGGGAAAAACGTTATTCCTCACACTGAGTTACCTGGGAGTCTTGAAGGGAGAGGTAGCTACAAAACCAAAAATTACCTCAGTTTTCTTCAAAATCATGCAGTTCCATACAATAACTATTTGAATGAAGGGGCTATAAGTTCACCTCAGGTAGTACCTTATTTCAAAAAAGGCAGTACTTCATGATCCTTAAGCATGGTATGGAGTACAATTTCTAGCTAATGCCAGCCTCACTATTTGGAAGAGTTCTTACCCACACAATTTTTTCCATCTGGAGTCAGTTCAAACCCAGCATTGCAAATACACTGGAAACTTCCATCAGTGTTTACACACCGCCCATTTTTACAAAGAACACCATTCTGGATGCACTCATCTATATCTAAGGCAAAAAAAAAAAATAAATTTAAAAAATCCACACAATCAGAGAATTACAGTAAGATAAATATGTATGTAGTGATGACTACTGGTTTGAAATATTCCTTAGAAAAATATTTCCAAAGATGGTTAAGAATTTATTCTTACTGCATCAGAGGTAGGAAAAATACTGTTTTACAGACTTGTACAATAAATTCTACATTTTGTTATGCCCTGCAATTACTTTATGAATACCTTTAAAAACCTACTCATACATTCATCTGTGTAGATACATAAATATACACATGTTATCCTAATAGATTATTCCCTGATTTTTTTTGCAGAGCTCCCAGCTGGGGAATTCCCTGGCCAAGTGACAGGTATTCGAGAATAATGGATAAATGTTAAAAGACAGAAATGGATCAAATAGACTAGTAGCCCAGAACTAGAGCTCCAATTACGATAACAACTGTTGGGATTTATTGAAATCACATTGCTAACTATTGTTTGGACTCCAACGGGATCTGTCATTAGGGGTTAGAACATCTGCACTGTCAGTAAATATGAAGGAAATTTTCTTACCGATGCAAGCTTGTTTGGTAGGAGTTCGCTGGAAACCTGCATGGCACTTACAGTAATAGGAACCAGGTGTGTTGACACAGTCTCCATTAGAGCATGGGTTTGATGTGCATTCATCAACATCTGCTGGCAGAACAGTAGAGTATTAGTGAGTTCACAATGTATACAACATTTTTTTCAAATCTAGAAGTTTCTCAGTGAAAGAGATGGAAACTAACTGTCAAATGCTAAATACTAAAACTTGTTCTTGGTGATAAATCACTACTTTCCTAAGAACACAGAGCTCTTCTTAGTCCTCACAGGCAGACATTTTTAAGAAGTGAAATGCTACTACGTCATTCATCTTGAAAGACAAAAGAAAAAAATCTGTGTGAGGACTTTGAGACATGGGATCTGATAGCTGCCTAGTGAAAGTGAACACCACTTCATTCGATGCAGTTTCCTTTAACTGAACGACCATTCTTTTTCTTCAGAATAAAAGCAATACAAATAAAAACTGGCATTTTAAAAGCAGAGCAAATCATGGCATCCAAAACCTCCCCATTTTATTACAGTTTTATTGTAGAAATGTGAGGAGGGGCCACACACCAGCAGGAAGGACTCTTAATAAGACCACAGTCTGTGCACCACATCTCAATTATTTATGCCCCATTGCATCCCCAACCCCACTTTTGCATTTAATACCAGACTTAATGTAGCCCTTCTTCAAAATATACCTTACTCTCCTTTCCCAAGTTTTTTGGTATTTGGGTACAATTAAACATACTTCAATCACCTTAAATCTTAGGTAGCTACTCAGAAATAATTCCCATTTGACACATGCCTCTGAAAACCTTAACTTCTCTCAAGAACCCTTCCCAGATTTGATCCCCGGTGGTTACCAATGAGTGAGCTGCATCTTTGGCCCAAGACAGCTAGTCTCAGCTCTAAAATAACACTGACTGTTCCTCTCCATTATGCTCCTCTAAACCTTCCCAAGATCCTTGCCCTCCGTGATCCAAGGAGCAGAGCAAGTGAATCCCTCCAGGTTGGCAGGCAGGATTGCTGGCTCAGTCTTTCCTGAAGCTACAAGAATCATGGAATGGAATCACAGAATCATTCAGGTTGGAAAAGACCTCTAGGATCATCTAGTCTAACCTTCTTCAAACATCTCCCTAACCCCTGGACCATATCTCGAAGCGGCGCATCTACCCGTTCTTTGAACACCTCCAGGGATGACGACTCCACCACCTCCCTGGGCAGCCTGTTCCAATGCCTAATCACACTTTTCAGTGAATAACTTCTTCCTGATATCCAATCTAAACCTCCCCTGGCGCAACTTGAGGCCATGAGGATGACCTGAGCAATGTATCTCTGCTATAGCTAAATTCACAGGTCGCACACTGAATGGATCCCTTGATGAAATCCCTCTTTCTTCATCAATCACCTTTGGTAATTCGACTTTTTTCCATCCAGCTGCCCCCTTCATTGCACTTATAGGTCTGAAATTACTCATCTCTTCATTTAGGTAGGTTTCAACATCACAAAACCAATGGTGATTTTCAGGAGTTTTTGGTATCTGGCTGTAAGTTGCCATAGGAAGCTGGTGCTAAGTAAAACCAGTGATGATCAGTTCTTAGTAATGATTATTTTCTCATGCATTTTGCAGTGTATGTTATCAGAAATAACAGGAAAAACTCAGGGTAATTTTGCTAATTATTTGTATTCACCCTTTATCAGGTTTTGTTCTACAACTTCTTTCATTACATCAAGGAAATAACGGGATGGAATGAGAAATTAAACTTAGAAGAACATTTATATGTTAAATTAATGGGTACTTCTAGAACATGCTGATAAGGGCGGTCAAGGAGGATCACATGTAACTCCTTCAGAACAAGTCCTCAGCTACCAGCAAAATATCAATCTCTAAAGAACATTTTCACATGAATATTTTGTCATGTCTTAATTCAAATGACTTTACTGCATATTTGTCTTGTTTTCGGATACGGGGTACAGGGGGATCTTATGCATACTAGATACGGCACACATCTATTCTGTTTAGTTTTGCTACAGAGAATGATATTTATCACTTTATCACAGGCTTCAGCTTGTTCCATCTGCTAAAGAAAACATGTTATGCTACAAATGGAACTCACTGCAAATTAATTTATAAATTGTACAGCAGGAATGCAGTGTTCCTCTATGAAATAGCTGACCTAAGCTTAGAAAATCCTTCCAAAGCCATGTACCTCAGTTGATTTCCATATGAAATATGCATCTTAGCATCTTAAGATGCTCTTATTTTAATAAGTTCTTGATAAAAGAGGGAAATGGCAAATATATGTAAATACAAAGGAGTTGTTGGCTTTGAGTTTGCATTGCAATAATGCATATTCCAGCAGTATAAACAGGAAACATCTGAGAAAGATATATTTAACCCATTTATTCTGTCTCCCAGCACACTCCTCTTCACTGTTAAATATTTCACTTTCACCACCTGCATCACACATCTCAATTTCCAGTGTTTCATCTGTAACAATTGCCAGTGTTCAAGTATAAATATTTGGTTTTGCTAGACACAGTATGGAAATTCCAAAACTCCCTTGAGAGTCATTATGATGAGCCTGAAGATACATTACAAAATCTAAAATAAGAAGATCTGAATTTGCAAAACTACTAAAATCCAACACAGCACAGCTACAGGCTTGTGGCCACTTTCGAAGTCTCAACAGTTTTATAAACATCATCAGGCATGTTCCACCACGAGAGCAACATAGTGCAAGTTTCAACTACAGAGTGGTAGGTAACAAAATTATTTTTTTAATTGGTAGGACAATTTTGAAATAACACTTTTCTTTAACTCTATACAAAAATATCTAACAATTTGGGCCTTTTTAATTTATCGCTTGGGGAGCAGGCAGCAAAAGATAGAGCAGTATGGAAGCACTGTTCATGCCATTTACATACCATTAACCTTAACCCATGAAGTGAAACTTAACTGTTCCAATGCCTCAAGACTGTCCTTTCAGTAAGGAGAAAAGTATCCAAGTCAGACTAAAGCAAGAATTTAATTTAATATGTATCGGTACACACAGAAATTCCATGCAGTTAAGTTCCTGCCTACGTTCCCAAAGCAACTTTCTGTACGATTTATAGAAACAACCATTCACAAACCATCAAATCACTGCGGCACTTAAGATACTCTGACAACTTTATACAATAACTGCTAGAAAATAACAGTGAAACAAAGCTGTGCTAAGATAAATATTCATAAAGTATACTCCTTTATTAATAGTCTTCTGAATACAATCAGCTACTCAGAAGGCAAACCACTGAAGAGTGAAAATAATTTGTAGCGACTGAGGTGTTTCACATAGAAAAAAGTATGTAAAATGACCCTTAAACTTGCTGGAAGCCATTACTGTTTTTTTCTTCCCTGTTTTCAATGTGGGACACTACTGTAGCTGGTACAGCACCTTCTTCTTTTGTTAAACCAGCTGAAAATTCTGTTTGGATTCCAGTGTATCCAAAATTGTCTCAGTTTTTGTTTGTTTTTTTTTTTTTCCCATGCACCTATCAATCTAGTCTCACAGTGTTCAGGCACTTGAAACTCAAACCAAAAATCAGTTACAACTTCTCTATTATCTCTATTAGCCCGGAGTGCAAGGTGAACAGCAAGGCTTGTGGCCTGCACAGTGACCGCACAGTAGGGAAAGGGACAGAATGCTAGCCAGCTGTTAAGAACACATTTTATCTTTCTGTTGTCGAGGTTTAGGGTCAGTCCACCAGATCTACAACAGGCGCTCTCTACTAATCCCTCTGTTAACCCCCACATAGAGGAAGAGAAAGACGATAAGGGAGAGAGACTTCTGGACTGCTGTTGGCCCTCCTCCACTCCCAAATGGGAGAGGAAGGGAATGAGAGAGAGGCTTCCAGATTAGACAAGAAAAATAAAGCAGCTTTAATGAAGATAATGACAATAATAAAATGGAATATATGCAAATATGTACAAAATCAATATCAAACCCAACCTCCCCCTGATGGCAATTACGTCACCATCACCCCATAGGCTGTGGAGCAGGCACTGGCAAAGTCCCAGACTGGGCTCAGCATCTGACGGGAACTGGCTTCATGAGCCGGGTTCAGAACACAGGAATCGGGATCAAAGGCAGAATGGACGGGGTCCTCCTCAGATGGCAGCCCTTGATGAGAAGGGCAAAGAAAGCACAAGAAGGACTGAGAAGGGTTGCGAAGGCAGAAGGCCAAAGGGAAGGGCTGAGACCCTCGTGATCTCTCAGCTTTATACTGAATATGGTGTATATGGGATGGAATACCTTGTTGGTCAGTGTAGGGTCACCTGTCCTGGCCGCTCCTCCCCACAGGTGTGGCCTTTCACTTTCTGCATCCCCCGAATGTGGTAAACAAGATTTGGCAGTAACCTTGGTCTGCACACACTAATCTTTGGTAGTAACTCTAAACATCAAATGTTACCGCTGCTAGAAGAAGACACTGTCTGTGAAAACATACTGTTAATTTCAGAAAGTGCAGTTAGTTAGAAGAGACTCAGATGAAAACTAGAATCATTGAACAGAATTAGTTTGTTTCTAACTCAAACCAGGACATCTGTCAATCAATTTCAGCACCCAGATAGGTAAATGTGATGGGCCTTTTAAAGCACAGATGTTTGTCCTACTTCATAATTTCATGCACAATTGCTTCAATGAGAATAGAAAAATAAAAAAGTTTAAATCCACACAGCTTTACTTGCTGCAACCTCAGTATAAAGGGGCACAAAGATAGAACAAATGAAGCATTTCACAATAGGCTCAAACACACAGCTTATATACTGTTCTGGACTAATCTCAAAAACCACTGTCATATTAAATGAGTACATTAATACCTGGTCATTTAGGCTGGAAAGCCAAAAAGGAGCCAAAGACACTGAACGACCTCTTTTGTGCCAGTGGTTATTGAAACTGATGTTCACTAAAAGGTCACTCAAGCTCAGGAGAGGCCTTTGGTTTATCTACTTACCTAAAGTTTCCTAGCACTACTAATTCCTAGTATTTATCAGGACTTACCTCTTACTTGGGAGTTAACCTTACCATCTGCATAAAGATTTGCCTTGGTTTGACTTTATTTTCCACAATTCATTTTTTCCTAGACTCTAACTTGCATATGCTACATTACCAATATACGCATTTGATAGTAATCAAATGCGTGTCATATTATCAAACCATACTAATTTTTACCTCAGTGTTGCCATTTAATTTCCATGTTTTACAAATTTCAAAAAAAGGGCTTTTAGAGTTTAACAGCATCCACATTTTATATGCCACAGTGAACTGACATTCATTTACATGCCACTTTTATAATATATGCTGATATGAAGCACAAAGTAGCTCAGTCAAATTTGTCTTTAATATGAAATTATTATAGGAACAGGTGACACTGTGCCTTTCCATGGGATGTCAGCTCATTTTATACAGCTATGTGCTCTTTCAGTATAGCTCTTCACAAAGAATAATTCTTTAAAAGCACGAGCAAGCATTTATCATGATCAAGCTCTACCACTATGTTATTTATCATTGCTTTTCAATGATTCAAACACAGGATGGTTGCCTCAAAGAGTTTAGAAAAGTTAAGTTTAGAAAGTTTTTTTCAGTTGATATCTTTCTAACAACTGTATATTCCGACTTTTATCATTACTCATCTTTTTTCTGAATTTCAATTTTGAAAGCAAAAAGAATAAAAATGCAATATATTATCAAATAGGTAACAAAGATCTGTGTGCTTTAGATGATATTTCCAACTTGTCCCCTAAGTAACAAAGAACACGAATACAAGCTGTGAACTAGATTTCATCAAGAAACATTATGCCAGCTTTCTGAAGATGCTCAGCACATTTCAAGACAGTTCCTCAAGAGTCAAGGTCCACCATTGTTAAAAACGTTATAGGTTCCAGCAACGCAAAATTTAGTGCTGGGAACAAAAGTGCCAGGTATCTCTGTACACTAAAAAGAAAGAATAGCCATGCAAGACAGATTTATAGTAGAACTCCCACTCCCTACTTGCAATGAACTTCTAGTTCCTGAGCTCCGAGGATGGCAGCAAGAGACTAAGCCTCTTGAATCTCCCAGCCAGAGGTAACAGGTACAGAAAACTCTCACCCAAACAAAAAAAGCTGAAAAAGTTGGGCTTGCTGTATCACAGAGGACAACTGCAGAAGAAGCAGGACTGTAACAGTATTCAAGTACATAAAAGTGCAAAACTGTAGCAAACTGCTTGCCTTACATCCTATGGACAAGATGAAAAAACAAGCAGCTGAGATATTTTCCAAAATAGTGTTTACATTACATTAGATGTTCTGAAATCTTTCTGGAAGTGCAGCTACTGGAGCACTGCAACTGCCTGGGAAAGTGGTGGAATCTTCGTCAACTGAGATTTCTTAAGAAGAGGGTATAAATACAGTTTTCTGGAATGATGTAGGTGTAACTGAGCTCTCTGGTGCAAGAGAATGGCCCAGCTTAGGGGGACTCGCAAACTCTTAGGTGTAGTACGTCAAGTTGATTTGAGAAAGGAAAACAGAAAGGTTAAATATAGTAAGAAACAGGGACATCAAAGGAAAAGTACTATTCAACAGCTGTCACATTTCACTTCTCCATAAGGCATGGTGCAGGACAGGCAGGTCCTGGTACTCAGTTTGCAATTCAGTGGGAGGTGGAACAATAATCTGTAACTCAAAGATGCAGTGTTCTCAGCTCAGCTTGTGGTTGATACCCACATTGATGCATGTAATGTCAAAACCTGCCTGTACTGTACCTGACTTGCGTGCTGTCAACTGCATAGTCCTGGATTAGAAGATTCTTTCAAGAATTCATGTAGCTGCAATTTTCTATGTTCCTCTGTGTTCTATATTTTCCTCTAATCCACAGGAAATTGATTCTAAAAGCAGTTTCAGTGAGAAAAGCCTATCACTAACAAGCTTTTATATAGTATTTTTCATTCACAGATCTCAAATCTCTTTATAAAGAATCAGTAATCAAACGTTCAGTCAGAAATACAACCAGACCCTCAATTTAGGGTCCTATGTTTACTAAGATGTACTAATCCTGCATACAGGATTCTTCTTCACACAGCTACCCCCCAAGAACCCTCAAATTTTTTAGTTTCCCTGAAATGTCTGACAAGCCTTTGGCACTGCAAGAGTGAAGTCCACAGTAACCAAATAAAAGTGCAGAATCCCAAATTCAACTCTTGTTATAAAAAGTTAGCATTCAATATTTTCATATGAATTTCAAATATAACCAAAAGTTCATTAATGTATTTTTTAATGATTGATAGCTTTCAAACTGTCATTCATTCTCATGAGTAGGTAGAACATAAATTCTACCCCTTGTTACCTTGACATAGCTTGGCATTAAGTCCTCTAGCAAAAGAAGGGAGAACATGGAACAGAACTTACTTTGTTGAATGTGATCACAAAAATGTGCAATACCTACCAAGTACAGGAATACTCCATACTAATATTTGTGGTTAACAGTTTCTTTTTTTTTAAGGAAACAGGTAACTCTTACGAAGATTTTAAATTATTATAGTGAAAGCAACATGAAGGTTATATTCCTTCACAAAAGCAATATAATTAAAATTACTATATGTTGGGGGGGGGAAATAATATGCTTTTAAAAAAAACACAAACAAACCAAGCAGAATTAAAGCTGAAAAATACTAGCATTTTAAAACTGAGTAATGGATTTTAGAAATGTGCACTTACCAACACAATCCCCACTTGCATCTTGCTTATATCCCATGCTGCACTCACATCGGTAACTAGAAAGCGTTGGTATACAACGTCCATTTAAACACAGGTTTGGATGGTGCTTACAGATGTCTATTGTCTGATTGAGTATTGCTAGTAAAAAAATACAGAAAAAGACAAATATCCATATTTAAAAATAAAAGTAAATACAAACATGATACTTGGCTTCAGAAAATATGAGGTGCACAGATATGTCCACCAAATCAAGTATTTTTTTCAAGCATTATCTGTTTACACGACAGTAAATGAACATAAACAGACAGCTCTCAGAAACAAAAACACACTAGAAAAAGTCTTAATTACGATTTACGATTTGTGTGTATAGCCTGATGAGATTGTCAGTGGTCTCATGAATAAACCACAATTTGTGTGAAAGTTGAAGCAGTCTGTTCCTGTATGTTTACTGTTTTCGTGTACCTGTCTTAATAACAGTCCTTGCATTTTATCAATGTTATGGTTCTGATTCTAGGGGCATGCTTACACACATTATAGCCATCTTTTCATATATGAGACTACCCTCCGAACATTATTCATCTTGGGCTTTCTGTCAAGGCAGTGTTACCGCAACACCAGTGAATTTTACATTTGGAAGAACAAGGAAAGAGAACAGTTTATTTTTAACTCTGCTGGTTTTTTGAAAACACTTAGAAATCTGGAGTTTTATTAGTGCTGACCAAGACATATCAGCAGGGAAAGCTCAAGGACTTTATAAGTGAAGCAAAGAAAAAAATCTCTACATCTGAACTCTTGCTGAGAAAAGGGCTCCTGAACTTCCTAATGTACAAATGGAGGTCTCTTAAATGCACTTGAATACAAAGGCATTTTTACATGTTAAGGACATTGTATCATTTCCAGATTAAAAACTAAGCAGACAAAAAAGGAAAAAAAAGAAGGAATTAAAAAAAAAAAAGAGAAAGCAAAAACAGACACAACAACGTAAGTACTTACTTAGCCCTGTAATTATTGGGCCATTTCCAGTGGGACTTTGACCACCTGTCCCTACCCCTGCTCCTCCTACACCGGGGGAGAAACCATTGCTTCCAGGGATGGGAATGAATCCTGGGCCATAGCTATTGCCATTGCCACTGGGAAGGAAACCGTTTCCTCCTCTCCCACCACCTCTGGAATCCTCTCCAGCAGGAGTGCCAACCACACAAAGTCTGCGGTGTTCATCTATTAAACACAAAGAGAAGCATAAAGTAAATCAGCCCTTCAGAGTTAGCTTGTAAGGAAGATACAGATCTCTGTATGCTTCAAAGATCAGAACACCAACTCCTTGTTTCTTTGATGTTATGTGTTCCCTCTCCCATTCCTAATCTCAGGCGGATCCCATGACTGTCACAGGTGTTATTTAAGGAAGCATACTAAAAATAGTAACAGGAAATACTGTAATTTACAACTATTTGCTGAAATCTTTTTGTTGATGTGTTGCCAGCAGTACTGTAACTCCCTGGTCACTCAGTGATCTTGATAAACTGAAAATACATTTCACCAGTGATGCGGACTATTGTTCTGTGAGAAGAGTTGAAAGCATGAATGAAATACCAACGCATTTTTAGCACAAAGTTACCCAAAATTTAATGGAATTAAAAAGCAGCTGTTCCCTTAAATAAAAGTGAACTATGGACCCTCAGAGTCATTTCCTCTTTGAGCTTGACCACAAAATCTTTCCCATTTCCCAAGAACTAATTCCAAAGTCAACAAAAGGACATTAAGGAAACTAGTCCCAAACAACCATGGACCAGAAAAAAATGGTTCACAGATGGTAACATCAGTATTAAAAACACAAGAATAGATAACAATTTAATTCCTGACTTTCTTTTGCCATTTAGCCTACATTTTAAAGCAGTTTAAAATATTCTAGTCACCTCCATCTCAACTAGAATGGATGGCAAGAAGGAGAAAAAAAGCCAACCAACCAACAAACCACTCACCAGATCCTCTGACAGGACACATCTCTGGAACAGATCCAATGGCCCAGCACCTGCCAGACTCACAGCAGCACTGCCTTTTGGTGAACCTACTGGGAAGCTCCTGTGCACAGCGGCCATTCACTATGCTGGAGAAACACGTACTTGCCCTCTGATCTGGAACCACAGAATCACAGAATGACAAGGGTTGGAAGGGACCTCCCAAGATCATCTAGTCCAACCCCTCTGCTAAAGCCAGTTTACCTATAACAGTTTGCACAGGAACGTGTCCAGGCAAGTTTTCAGTATCTCCAGAGAAGGAGACTGCACAGCCTCGCTGGGCAGCCTGTTCCAGTGCTCTGTAACTGTCACAGCAAAGAGGTTTTCCCTCACGTTCAGATGGAATTTCCTGCATTCTGGTTTGTGCATATTGCTCCTCATCCTGTCACTGAGCACCACTGAAAAGAGACTGGCCCCATCCTCTTGACACTCAACCTTTAGCTATTTATAAGCATTGAGAAGATCCCCTCTCAGTCTTCTCTAAGCTAAACAGCCCCAGGTATCTCAGCCTTTCCTCTTAAGGAAGATGCTCCAGCCCCCTAATCATCTTTGTAGCCCTACACTGGACTCTCTCCAGTAGTTGCCTATCTCTCTTGAACTGGAGAGCCCAGAACTGGAGACAGTACTACAGCTGTGGCCTTACTAGGGCCACTAGAACCTCACTTGACCTGCTGGTCACACTCTTCTTAATGCACCCCAGCACACCACTGGCCTTCTTGGCCACAAGGGCACATTGCCAGCTCATGGTTAACCAGTCACCTGGAAGTTAATTCAAAAAGAAAACCAAAAATAGTAACAAACTCTCAAAATTACTTTCCCTTATTCAATTCATGTAAGGTCTAACATGTTCAAAAAGTTATATTTAAAAAGCCAAAAACAAACCCCAAAATACCCCAAAACACACCAATAATTATGTGAGGTGATCAGCACCAAGGCATTCCATGTTTTTGTTTACTTTACACTATTTGCAGTGGCACTAGTTTTGCATTAATCCAACATGCAATCTTAAAGCCTGCTTAATTTGACAGGAAATATGGATGACACAAAAGATGTAAAACAACAAAAACCAGATACAAATATATAAAAAGCCTACTATGGTAAAAATCAAGACATTTCATGTAACAACAGCAACATCAAGAAATTAATTTAATGCATCTTCCCCTGGTGTCGATGTATCCGACTGAAGAAATGCTATCCAGTCTGCTCAGTAAACTGATGGTACAGCAGTACTTTTAGTAGCGCCATGTGAAAACTACTCCATATAAATACATCAATGTTTATTATAGTCTAGTTCCTTCAAGGAAGGAATATTCTAGATCTTTTACTATTACACTCCTGAAGGCTGACTAGGAGCAAAGCTCAATGAACTTTAAAGACATCGTAATAACTACAATAATGGAGCACATCCTGATATTTTGGTTAAAAGCAAGTATTTATCTTAAACTGGGAAGAATCAAATTCTTTGCATTAATAAGGATTACATACTTCACTTTCCTCCTAAGTAAAGGAGAAATAATATCTCTAGAATATACAGATTATACTCGAACACTATAACCATTTGAGAGCACAAGAACTTTCACACTCATTTTCATTTAATGGAAGAAGACTCTGTGACATGAAGGCTTGCCTTAGCAGACTAGGGCACGTGATTTTCATGCAATTGTTTTGAGGAGTTGACTTTACAAACCAGTTTGTAAAACATGCCAAAACCCATAGAAATCTCGATCATATTGGACATGACGGGTTGTCAGTACTCCTGAGGCCAGCCACAATATATTTGAAGTTTGGCACTCCTCAGATGAACCTGGATAACAAAAAACTGGCTACACTGTGCAAAAAATTATCCATGTGAAATCACTTGTAGGTCTTGTGTTGCTCCTGCCTTACACCACTTATCTGTAATTCAGAAATTCCTTCAGAATTTCCATCCCTTTCCCAATATAAGAACAAAGTGCTTTGAGATGTCTGAAATAAGAAAAACCACATGAGATCTAGAAAAGACATTATTATTAGCAATTGTTAATGTTTTTTACACATGGTATGCAGTATTTTTAGTTAATTCATCAGAATAGTTTATACCATACATTTGACACATGCAGCTGCATAAAAGAAATCACCACATACGAAAATAAGCATGCATCTTCTTTGTAACAGAGAAACAGGTTTTAAATAAGTTGTTCTGTAGAAGATGCAATATACTGACACATAGTATTTGGTTTCTTATCTGTTCCAGCCAAATTAGTGGTACCGCAGCATACCTAAGCACACCTTAATGCCTTCTGAGTTTACACATGTGCCTTGTATCAATCTCTAAAGGTTAAATTAACCCAGTGAGATGGAACTTGAAAGTGCAAGTAAGGATAAATGTTCGCTCCTTCAGAACTAATGTGAACTTAGCTTTTGGTTTCATCAGATGCAGGTTAGAGAAACAAATATAATTAACATTTCCTATATTTGCCTAGACAACAGAGACATATTAATTGGTTTTTTCCTAGTAAGATCCAGATCCCAGGCAGGAGTTCTCACGCTACAATACATTCAACACAGAGGGATCTACTATCTACATAAAGATGGTTGCAGCAACAACCATCATCATCAGAGGACGTTATTAATTTTAAGTAGCCGGATCAAAGACACTAGTGAGATAGCACATAATGAGGTCCAGGGGCAGGGATGGGGGTAGTGCTAGATGGTTGGGACAGGAGTTCTGCTGCTGCTGTGTGTAAGAGCTTATAGGCTACAATACCTACCAACACAGCGGGAGCCATCTGCAGATGTGACATAACCTCGTGGACAGATGCAGAAATAACTTCCCACAGTGTTAGCGCATTCACCGCCTTCACAGATTCCTGGTATGATGCTGCATTCATCAATATCTATCCAAAAAGAAAAGGACACAGGATAATTAGCAGAGCACTTGAACATATTGTATTAAAAAGAGGGCAAGAGAGATTTTCTGAAATGAAGTTGTTGTTCATCGCAGACTGAGTAACATATTCCTGGTGCTGGCATACTGCAAATAATTTTGCTTGCCATCCAAGGGACCATTCAAGGGGTGCATCACTTCAAGCTGCAGAGTACATGCAAGCAGGCTAGGATTTCCTCTAAATGACACTTACTGAGTGCCATCTCTAGGAAGCACAAAGCAGCTACAATGCAATACCAAAACACACATCCTGCTTTTGAGCTGAAGGACGGAGAAGGATACAGCAGCCAAGCATGACAGCTCTGGGCTTTTGCAACCACAGAAGTATCTCATCAGATCTGACTGCTTTCTGGCCTTCCAATACTCCAACTGTCAACGAGAATTTTGGTGAAGCTCTTCAAATGTGACCGAATGTTACTTTCTTCAGATATTTTTAATCCATTCAAATGTTTAAGTACCTAAAGGCAATGGTCTCATCTGAACACTGAAACAATTTTCTATGTAAAGCATACAAAGTGAGATTCCAGCAAGCTGATGAATGAGCCGCTGTATGTAACAAAGGGCCACTAGGGCATTTGGCACCAGGACTGTGTGCTGTCCCAGCAGAAACTGGAAGCAAAACGAGGAGCTGAGGCAATGGGAAATTACAGGAGAAAGCTGTCTGGCTGTATTGATAGAGATGTGAAGCCCAGCAGAGCAAACTGGAGCAGAAGAAATACAGGCAGGAAGAACAGCATGAGAATAAAGACTACATCATGACCATTTATATAAATGAGCCATTTTAAGTAACCACTTCATTCTACAACTGTGACGATCTTTAGACATATGAATCTTTTTAGGGTCTTTTTAGTAACCTAATTTTGCTTTTACAAAAAGCATTGACCTCTGTACATTAGCTTTTCAAGTGGCTTTCAGTGAATGTGAACTGTGGTCCAGGTTTAACATGGGAGGTATTCTGAGTCAACATGGGAAAACCTGGGCCAACTTTCTAACTAACTTGAGATGAATTCTGTTTTCCACTTGGAATGGTATGATACCACAGGTTTTGCATGGCTTATTACCAAAGACAGTCATAGGTACACGATTTTGGCTTGTTTGCAAAAATCTGTGAGCAATACTAATTCAAATTAGCTTTTGTATTGTGAAACAAAAATCAAAACAAAAGAAGTCAGACTGTTGAACCCAACCTGAAGGAGAAGCACCAGAAAGCGCGTATGACAGAAATTACCTTGTGATGACACTGAAGGTCTTCACATTCCTTGTAAGAAAATCTTGGGACTGCACAGACCACTCCTTTCACTTTTACGCATACCTATCACTCTAGAAATTCTCTTGAAATTAATGGCTACTTGAGAACTAAACTTTAGCAGGTGCTATTTCTTTGAAAATCTTTATGTGATGTATACTTTGGTCCCTCCCTTGCTACATTCTCCGCACCGAAAGCTCAAAGAAAACAAAGAGTGCCAAAAAGATCTGGCATGCACAGGCACTATATTAAAAAGTAACTCCCCACTGTGTGAAAGTCCATGCATAAAGGACTCCCTTTAGATATGAATCTACAGAGGACATTCAAGTACTGAAAGGAAAATAAAGTTTTGTCACGAGGCCACTACGAATGTGGAAACTGTTCTTTGTAAAGTGAAGGTATGAATAAAACACTCCCTCTCTCACTGACATGTCATTTTGGGTGTCACTGGAGAAAATCTATCTTACAGGCAACATGCCTTTAAACTTCCTAACTAGTCCATACAAATAAGCATCCTGTGGCCTTTGACATTTGTTTTTTGCCTATGAGGCATCATCAGAGGTAGTGAAAATTCTGGCTTTTTAATAAGGTTATTCAAGCATTTCAGAGGATGCAAATAGTTCAATTTTTACATTAAGATAGTTATGAAATGAAAACTATCCCTCAAATTTTAGACATCTGCTCAAGTATGTACAAAAGAAAGTATTATTTTTGCTAAATCGAAGTATTTCTAAGATACAGTGCTTTCACATCAGACTTCACGGTTACCCACTGCAGAGATTCCAGAATTCCAGATGAAGGTATACATCAAAACCAAGTAATTCCCCAGGAAATCTCTGAAGTCTTGCATTAATTTACTATATTAAAGACAATATATATAACGTGGTGAACTGCTTACCATCTGATTTAATCCAATGAAATGAAACCATGTGTGTAAATCAAAACAGAACCGGAACCAGCTGCATGCCTTGTTGAGATCTTTCATGCAGTACAGGTCTTTCACAATCCATAAGTGTTTTGAACATGAATACTGTCTTCTGTACACACACACATTCTGAAACATCATGTCAGAAAGACAGGCAAGAAAATTGGACAAAATAAGGACTGTGCAGGAAGAGCTTACTTTTTCTGGAAAGTGACACCTTCCCAACAGCAGTCACTGGATGCTTAGGCAAGAAAACCATCCCTTGAAGCACATCTTTGATCTCAAGGAAATACTACGCTATCCTTTTTCATTACTACTGTAGTGGTTCCAAAAATAAATTCCAAGACTAATTCTGAAGTTCAGAGGTGCTAAAACTTTACCAGCATGAAAATACTGTCTGAAGATGCAAATGCTGTTTACACAAATGGGATCGCACAAAGCTGGTAGCAACTGCCACCAGGGATACACGACCAAGATAAATTTAAGAATCTCTGACCTAGGAACTAATAACGTAGTATTTCCTGAATATCTGTTTCATTCAGTCACTCTCTTAAATTTCATAACATTTCTTTCTTTTTTTTTTAAATAACTGAGGTACAACCACAGTTTCTTTACAGGAGAAAAAAAATCACAGAAAAAATGAATCTATAAAAATCAGACTACTAAAACCAGCAGGCACTTAAAAAACTCAAAGTTTCCTTTCATTTTCACTCTGTTTGGCACAGGTACCTGCTACTTCAAAAGCAGTAATCTTAATTACAAGAACACAACACTTGATCTTCTACCAAAGGGAAAACAAATCCCAAACTAGTTGGTCATACAGTACAAAACCCATTGAGGTAATGAGAAGGAGGAATTCATAGTGCTGGCAAGTGAAAGACATAGGAAGGAAAAAGCCTCTTCTGCAAAACTGCAGGACATTATGGACCATCCCTCTCACCTGGCTACATGCACAGGAGTTTAACACTGTCTAGAGCTCTTGTCCAAGAATGACAGGGAGCTAGGAAGGGGGGGGGAGTACTTTCCTGAAATCTGGGCAGTGAATAGAGTGGAAAGAAGACTCCACAGTTTTCTACATGCTGAGAGAAAAACATTTTTTTAACCAATTAACAAGGAGAACCCTCATGCAAGAATAATCTTTTTACTTGCTGGAGCAGTACCGTATCACTGTTTATTTCATCTCACCAGTTTCTGAGCTAAATTTCTGTCTCTCCTTCCCCGCCCTGGTTCTTCCATGTGTAATTCTTTCAACAAATCTGTTACCTCTGACTGGAAACTTGTACCTCAGGAAGAGCTATTTTTAGGATGGCTGATTGAAAAGATTACTAAATTTCCTCCCTTCCCCCCTCCAAAATACAGACATCAATGCTCTCAGTGAAAATGCTCCAAAGATAGTAGGAGGAGATAGTGTCTTAAGGGTGAAAAAGATTGGTGGTGTGAAAGGCTGCAGTTCGAATGCTGCATGCAAGATGAAAAAGTCAGTCAATGTGAGAACCAATTTAAATATGTGGCATAAACTTTGCAGGTGTAAGTATTAATAGGTGAGCTTCTGCCAAAAAAACCTCAGGCTGGCTACCTGTCATCCAGAATTCATCACTTTTACTGCTACAGTAAGCAAGTATGAATAACTGAATTTAAAGTACCAAAAAAGGGCTCTCAACTGCAGAGTTATGAAAAAGAGTTCCTTGAAAATAGCTATAGTTTATAGCAATATCTGGGAGCATCAAAGCTGAAGAACACATAGTGCAGTGAAATTAGACATTAAAGTGGGAAAACCAGAAATGGAGCTGTTTCTTTTAAAAAGGTCTTTGATTTTGGTGCCACATTTAAAAAAAAAAAAAAGAAAAAAAGCAGTTAGACTGTGTCATATAGTCCTAGCCCTTTGATGTAAATACAACAGCAGCGTGGCTTGTTGGAAGAGCATCACAGGCATCCTATCTCCTATAGTACCTTTGACTATAAAGAGTGTCATAACTAACTACATTTAGTCAAGAAATATGATGGATTTCCAAATCAAGATAAGTAAGTGTAACACATTTATTAGATCCCTGAGGTACTAGTAAGTAATAGTCCATCTGTTACAAAAATTAGCAAGCACAACTGAAAGCTTATTTCTCCTCTCAGCTTATCTGTATACAATCTACCACTGAACAACGCACAGATACAAGTTCCATTAATTCTGGAAGATAACATCCTAAAAAATGAACAGAATTTTATTCCTAAAACGACAGTGAGAACTCAATATATTCACAGAATCACAGGATCACAGAATCGTAAGATGTTTAGGGTTGGAAGCGGCCTTTAAAGGTCATCTAGTCCAAACCCCTGCAGTAAGCAGGGATATCTTCAACTAAATCAGGCTTCTCAGAAATCCATTCAACCTAATCTTGAATGTTTCTAGGGAGGCGGTAATGACCACCTCTCTGGGCAACCTGGCAACCAGTGTCTCACCACCCTCGCTGTAAAATATTTCTTCCTTCTATCTGATCTCTTTTCATTTAAAAACATTGCCCCTTGACCTGCTGCAACAGGCCCTGCTAAAAAGACTGCCTCCATCTTTCTTATAGCCCCCTTTTAAGTACTGAAAGGCTGCAATAAGGTCTCCTCAAAGCCTTCTCTTCTCCAGGCTGAACAGTCCCAACGCTCTCAGCCTGCCTTCATGGGAAAGGTGTTCTATTCCTCTGATGATTTTTGTGGCCCTCCTCTGTACCTGCTCCAAAAGATTTGTATCCTTGTGCTGAGTGCTCCAGAGCTGGACGCAGTACTCCAAGTGAGGTCTCACCAGGGTGGAGAAGATGGGTAGAAACACCTTCCTTGACCTGCTGGCCACACTTCTTTTGATGCAACCCAGGATATGGTTGGCCTTCTGGGCTGCGCGCACACATGGCTGCCTCACGTCCAGCTTTTCATCCACCAGTACCCCCAAGTCCTCTGCAGGGCTGTTCTCAATCTCATCATCTCCCAGCCTGTGTTGATACCAAGGATTGCCCCAGTCCAGGTACAGGACCTTGCACTTGGCCTTGTTTAACTTGATGAGGTTCACATAAACTCACTTCTCAAGCGTGTCCAGGTCCCTCTGGATGACATCCCATTCCCAATGTGTATCAACCTCACTACTCAGCTCGGTGTCATCTGCAAACTTGCTGAGGCTGCACTTGATCCCACAGTCTATGTCACCGATGAAGATACTAAGTAGTATTGGTCCCAGTACATACTCATGAGGGACACCACTTGTCACCTATCTCCATCTGGACATCAAGCCATTGACCAGTAGCCTCTGGATGCAACCATCCAAACAATTCCTTATGCATGGACTGTAGATCAAAACTTCTAGGCCAAAAAACAGATGGCTTTCAAGTTTCTTTTGTTTAGTTATGACATCACACTACTGTTCTGGGTATCTGGAATGGGGTACAACCCCTGCAATGGCCTTTTTCACATTTTTTCAGCATTGCGCCCTTTCCTTGAATCCTTCCACGACTTCCACAGTAGTGGCAGGAGTTACCCTGACTACTGTGGAAAGTCTATAAATCAGGAAGATGGAAAAGTTTCTAAATCAAATCAGTAATTTTTAACCCTGAGCAGCATTAATTTTAAAGGTCATATTCCCAAATATCCTAAACTACCTAGTTACATTTCTACACATAGGGCATACACACACAGTTACACATGGAAGTTGTTCTCATGTGCTTTGGAAATCATTTAAACCCTCTTCATTGATACACAATTGTCATTAATTTCTGAAAGGTCTGTGTCAGTAAACTGTAATCTGAGGCTCAAAATAAATCCAACAAGCCAAATGTACGCCTCTTTACTGATTTAAAAAGAAAAAAGAAACATGGGAATATAATGCAAGCAAATAGCCTAGCAAAGCAATGTTTATTGCTTAACATAGTTCTAGCAAAATCCATTATGACACAAAAAGTGTACATGAACATTCCTACTTATTCTAACGATAGCTATTGTTTCTAAGAGGACCAACAGGATAAAAAATCCTAACTCACGAAATATATCTGGATGTTTAGGGGCAAATCTCAAATCTCTTCTTCTCAAGTAGAAGACTTGCTGTTAAATGAAGAAGGTCTGAATAATTAGTGTAATACTCCAGCTTCTCCCTCTGGACACTGGAGCCTTGCCTGGTTACTGACTCCAACTTGGATTTTGTCTTTTGTACTCAGGCAATATTTAATCTGGTTTTCCATACTTGAAGAACGGAAAGGAGTGAGCAGAATACTCCATACCACATCAATTCTATATAATGCTTTGAATAAAAAACTTCATTAAAACGATGTCATTTCTATTAAGTAATTTCTCTGTACAGAGGTTCTAACTCATAAGAGATCAATTCCTTACAACCTTTTCAATGGCCCAATCCATACACATAAGCAATTTAACTTCACTCAAATGACTAGTACTACTAACTGAAAGCTTAATTGTTTGAAGAACTGGCCATAGTTTTATCCTATAAATCTCACACCGAGAGAGTAGGAACTCTCAGGGCCTTTATTTAAAAAAAAAAAAAATCTGAATAAAACTATGGCTTGGCTTTCACTCTCTGCTCCTTTCTTGGAATAATACAAGCATGGTATTACACTGGTATAATTTTGGCATTACCACTTTGGCTGTGAAGCAGGGGGAAATAGATAAATAACAGCTTCATTATGTTTGGTTTGGGGTTTGTTTGTTTGTTTGTTTTGTTTTTTTCTCCCCCCAGAAAAAAATGGTACAAACTGGGCACTGCAGGTTGTTTTCTGCATAACTCCTCGTGGGAAATGATGTGACTAAGGAAGTTAGTGGGGAAGCTGTGAACAGGGACTATTAGTACCTAACTTCTGCCACAGACAGAAGTGGGAAGGGCTTAAAAGAAACCAAGCCAGAACACATGACCTGTTCTGCTGCAGGCTGCCAACAAAGCAGGAAATGAAAGCCCATTGATTACTGAACTATGAAATAACAGCAAATACTTCAGACTGCAGATGACGGTTCACTTCTAGTATGCATGGTCCCACAAGCATTTTTAAGCAGGCATGTGTTAAAAATACATTCACCTTTTCCTGTGGATACTATCAGGAAGAACTGTTCAGTAACATTTTTAACAATTAAAGCAGAGCTTTAGATAGGTTAAGGAAGCAGAGTTCAAAGAATGCTTTAATTACTGTTTTCGGAAGGAAAGAAACCTATCACTGAGTAAGTTCTCCTTTTGGTATCAGAGCTGGGGTACAAATGTCAGGTAAAAACATAATATACACAACATGATCTGCGTTTTTTAGTTATCTGTGAAAACATCTATTTGATGTATTTTAGTTGCATCCTTGCCTGACAGGCAGTTATCCGGTCTCCTTCAAATGGAGCTCTTCTATGGTTAATAGCAGGAAAGCACGAGCACTGCCATGGGCAGATTACAGACATCATCAGAACAAGGACTTTATTTATTGAACTGAGACAGTAGTCCATCATAACAGATATCAGATATCTAAATGCTGTCTTTGCTCTAATAATATCTCTACCACATTAGAAATGCCTTTTTTCAGGACTAAGATCTAAATGCCTGACTTGAGCCCCTCTCCTGCTGTACAAGTCTCGTGGAATAATAATAAATACAACATGATTGAGAATTTTTTTTTTTAAAAGTGCACTTTTAACGGACAAGGATAAGTAACTATTCATCAAAAAACATTAAAAGTTACTCTCTAACATTAAGCCTTGCATTTAATACTACAAAAAGTTCTAAACAGCCTGAAGCTGAAAGTCCTGCCAAAATAGATGTGATTCAAAGAATACCAATTTGCGTAAAAGCCTTCTGATGATGTCTTGCAAATGACAACACAAATCGAAGATGAGTAACATGTCTGACCAGAGAGTAGTGCCAGATATTATGTAAACTTAGTCATAAACTACGTTGCATGTATATGTTAATGGTATCTGCCAATTTGCCTTTTCAGTTTAGTGTCCATTATCAGAAAAAAAGCAAGTAGTGTTAGATTATTACTATACATCTTCAAAGTTTGTGTTCTGATTCCTCTATTACTAATGCCTCTGCACCCCTCCCCACTACTACTCAGTAAGGAAATAAAAAGGAAGTTATCATTTTAAGAGCCAGTGGTGGAGCAGCAGGCAATTCCAACAGCAGGTGGGTTTTTTGCAGTTAGCAATGAATGGAATGTTTCATCCTTTGGGTTTCTTTCCACATCAGTGGAGAGGAGAAAGAAGCCAAGTAAAGCGTCACAAGCTGAAGTTCCTTTTCTAAAAACATCAGGAATGATGGATATGTAGTCTCAGTTACCTCCTTTCCACTTTTTGGAACATGGGCAAGCCGTAAGGAGGGCTCTTGTGAAGGGAAAACAAAGCACCCTGCCCTCTTCCTTTTCTCCTACTTACAATTGTCCTTCCTATACACTGATGCCTTATTGAGGGCCTACAAATCTCTGGTATCCTGACCAGCCACTCCTTCCTGTTTGCCATCCTGGCAAGAAAAGATCCCACTACCTCTTGCCTGTGGTTACGTTTCCATTCTATCTCCCACAAATTTTACTAGGATGTGCTGTCCACTTTATGCTTAGCCCCGCTCCTCCCAGGCTGCCATGCAGCACAGGGTAGATGAAATGCCTTGGATTTAATTCTCCCAAGGAAAAGTGGTTCTGATTACAAATCTCCCTCTCAGTCACCTTCTTTTGTAGGACTCCTCACACTGCTTGGTGCATTCTGGCTTCTCCCTTGATCCTGCAGAAGGCTGTGGAGATGGTGCCATACTGTTTTATTGCTCTACAACTTTCCTGCTGTTCTACTGTCTTCAAGGTATGGAGAGATTCTTTTTCCCAGTGTCTCAGCAAGGATCTTGGTGTTCCCTTACTTCTAAAACAATTCAAATGGACCTGTTTTCCCTGTGAACATGACTGCTCCCTCCAGCACCCTAAATCTCTGTGCATATGCTGAATACCTATCAGCACACTGTCATACACAGTTAGGTATGTATGCGTGCACACACGCACCGACACATACACAAGGTGCTTCTGTTTCTCTTTCTCCTCAGCCACGGTAAGAAAAGCTCTATTTCTACGGTTGCAGCTCTATTTCTTGCAAACTTTTTAACAAGATATAGCCAAGCTTCCCCTAGAAAAACTCATGACAGGAATATCATTGTAAATGAAATTGAAAGTAGTCAACATAAACACCCAGAAGGTGGTGAAGGATAAGACCAGAGAAAAATAACTTTGGATTTTTTTTCATGTACTCTTCGATATTACTTGCAACAAGAACAAATGAAAGACTTTCACTTACATAACGTGATTTTGAAACTGACTGTATTATTTAATTTTTCTGTGAATTCTGTACGGTAGGCAAAACTAAAGAAAACTCTGAGATTACTTCCAAATCTGGCTAAAAGCCATGGATTTGTTTGTAACTGAATATTGAGTATCATGTAATTTCGTAACATACTTAAATTGCTGCCTAACCACAAGCCTGGAAGAAGCAGTCCTCTTTTCTGTGTAACTTGAATGTGAAGGTACCCACTGGTTGGGATTAAGTTTTTGAGAGTTCTGATTTCTTCTGAAGTCATACAAATACACTCAATCAGTGAAGTCTTCATCAAACCCACAAAAACACAGCAATTTTCTATCACGTTACTTTCAACCATACAGAATTGCTGCTCTTCATTATATCAACATGTTTACTGAATAAGCATGGTCTGTTTATTACATTACGCTTGTTAAACATGGTCTATTTGGTTTTTCATCTAAAAAAATAACATTTCCTATGTATATTTTACTTACCCAAGCACTTCAACACAAACTGCACATAGCAGTAATTTTTCACATCCATTACTAAAACTGTCACATTTACATTTCACGCTGTAGTGAGCAGGTTGAAAATACCTACCTGTACTACAATAGTCTGGACATTTTTGAGAAAGCAAACAAAATCCTCAGCTGCAGCTATATGTTGCTCACAGATGCACTCTTTATCAATAGTTCTAAATATTGAAACAGGATAAACACTGTCTTTACCCACACAAGTCAGAAAGAAAAAAAACATTTAATGCAAAATATGAACAGCAAAGTAGAAACAGACAATGCTGTGAAGAAGAAACAAAATGCACAGAACAATGACCTTTTGTCTGTTCAGATGCTGCAACTATTCAGAAGCTTTTCTTTACTAGAGCACTCTAATGCTTTACTTAACCACTTTTTTAGGTATGTTCTCTGATAATATCACTTACCATAACATTTTTGAGTTGCCTCATTCTGTTTGTGACCAGCAGGACACTTGCACTCGTACGAACCTACTGTATTAATGCAGTTTCCTCCTTGGCAGACTCCAGGGATAGCCTGGCATTCATCAACATCTACAACGACAAAACAGAAGGATTGACATGGGATACAAAATTTCATGACGGCTTCTGCCATGTCATTTGCCTTGTGTCATTTATTAATGCTTATTCAAAGTAAGCCAACTGTGCCAGCAGATCAGTGGTCAAAAGTAACCCCTGCATATCTTTCAGTTTTGTAAGTCAAAAACGTCAAGAAATAGTGAATTAATGATTCACAAGAAATAGTGAATTAATAGTAGCAGCAGGAAATGAATACTTTCCAGAAACAGAAAAGGTATCACTGAAGCCTTGAACTAAAATTTTAAGATCTACTAATTCCATTTTTCCAATAATACTAACTCCAGTCATGTCCTTTTAAAAGGACAAATAAATGCTCAAGTCTGAAAAGCTGATACCAATTATGCAACAGAGTGCAATGCCTGTCCAGTAAAGAAAACACAAATGGTACCTGTACGAAAGGTGAGATCCTGCAAATCTTTCAATCACATGCACTATCTTGCTCTTCTTTGCTAATATCAATCCTAATTTCTAAGGGTTTATATGTTAATTATTCTAAGTCAAATGTAAAGTGAATAAGTACTTCAAACTTAACTTAAAAACATACGTACACACGACAAGCCTGTTGCTTTTTTTGGTCAGTATCACCTTTTGATGAAAAAAACAAGTTTGTTTTAATATATCATTAGTGGTTTGAAACTGCAAAAAGTCAGAAATAACGAAACTATTTTCTTCAAAGGGCATATTCTATGAATTGCTTACTAAACGCCATTTTAAGATATATGAATACTTCTTCTGAAAATACAACAAATTTGAAATGAAGCATATTTATATTTACTTTTTAATAAATTTGACAGCCTGGCTAAGCCACACAGCAATTTTAGCATTATTAATTATCCATTTACTTGCACTCTTAAACTCCAACATCAACACAATAAATATTTTGCCATAGACAGAACTTAGATTAAGAACTCTTTACATACAGTTCTGTATACAGAGGTTCAATATGCTTCCATGAACATATGTTTCCATGTGTTCTCCGGCTTGATAATATCTGGCAAGTGAAAAAAGGTTCTTTGCTCTTGAAGAGTTTGCTCTCCAAAATGCCTGTGGGATTTGCACAGCTAACCTTAAGCATGTACCTTCGAAAATACAGCCAAATTCAGCTTCCCTTACCAACGAGTGGATTGTTTCTCAAAAAAACTCTGAAGAACCAAAACATTCAGGAAAAATAAATCCTCTCAGCTTTTAGACACAAATTTTGGAGAATGCACTTTTTATTTACAATGGCAGCAATAACTATTACCCAAACACAAATTTTCTCTTGAATTCTACCTGTAGTATGTATGAGGAGTTTCTTTGCAATGGATTTGGCATGGAGGAACTAAAAAGTACACTTGTTGTCAATTGAAAACTGTTGGTTCTTCCTCTGCGTCCTAGATAACAGAAATGCTACAAAACCAAGCATACAACAGAACTAATACTAAGCAGTTTCTTTTTATTTCCTGTTTTAATACTTATTTCCATGACAGCAAAATAGGATTCTAGATGACACTGTTAATACTGTCAGTAAACCAGAGACATTAATTCAAAACACGAGATTATCTAAAAAATATCATCTATCACTTCTCATTGTGAACTTGAACGTTCACCGTCTTCTCTCTTTTATGCACTCCGTGTCAGTGCCTTTAATATTCAGTACAGTATATTCATATTATAGAATAGATTTTTGTGGATACTATTGCCTGTAATGGCTACACATACTTAAAAGTGTCAGCAATGGTAGCAGGAAAAACAACATTCTGAAAAGCTTTTTAGCCAGGGCTACTTTTCTCTTCTTAGTGCAAAAATTTAACTGTCTGTCTGGAGCGAAAGGGTGTAGCTGAGAAATGGACTGTTGAGGAATGCAGGGAGGAACTGAGAAAATGTCCAAAACAGGATTTCTGCCATTATGCTGTTCCTAAGGCCATGTAGCAATGGCAGTAAAGTCCTTTCAAGTGGAACATTTAAGTTCCTCCTGCTTGAATTCTTGCAAAGAGGGATGTCTGAACAGCTCAATTCCTCTTTAAGCAATGACTGTATAGAAATTGTTGGAAAAAAAAAAAAAACAAAAACAACCAACAAACCCAAACAATTTTAATTTTGATTGGTTTTGCTTCTCTAATTTTTTAAAAGCTGTTCATGGTAATAATGAAATAACAGTACTAACATAATGTGCTATACAAATGTATTACTCAGAGAACGTAACTAATCCTAAAAAGGTACTGAAGAGCCATTTAAGGTACATTAAGATTGCAACATGCACATCCACTGAAGAGCAGAACAACTTGAACATAGTTCAGTTTTGTCACGCTCTGACATCTAATGCATATTGAAATTATGACCTATTTTCCAACAGTAAAGCTTGCAAGTTCTGCTGATTTCCACTTGTTCATATCAATTCCCAAACTAGGCTATCTGCTGGTGTGAGCATTTACTTCAAAAATGCCAAGCATTCTAACTATGGACTGAGTGAATCTGGTACTATCAATATGTGACAAAGATATGGTTTTACTGAATACCAAGGGGTTTTGTGTTCCTTTAATAAAAGTCTCCATAAATCTGATGTCATCAGCGGAAAGTAAAGCACTGAAAAGCATTAGCCAGATCCCTGTACTAGTTTCTAAAACCCTCAGAGAAAATATTTAAAGCCAGTCTCACCTGACCTTTCCACTCCATGAAATGAAGCCGCCTCAGATAAGAGTTACCACACTTAGAGAACAATGGTTTCCCCAATTGCTAATACTTCCCTGTTGTTAAAATTTCTCTAGCACTGCCCCCAGAGCTCCATCTTGACCCTTTTATTTTCTTCCCTGTTTACCTCTGTGCAGTCGTACCTGCTATGATTATTGCAGCTTCTGTCTATATCCAACTCAGATCTACCACCCTTTACTCCTACTTCAACTAAACTCTCCATTCACCTGTCTCTGTCACGATGAGTTTGGCACATAAATTTTAAGCACTGATATTTCCTTGCAGTATTGCAGTGTAGTAGAAAGTACCTCAGTCCCGATTTGTCTGTTCAGCATACCCCTTGGCTCCCTCCTAGAATTTCTACATTAACTGACAGTTGAAGGTTTTTCTGATCCCCTGTAAACAACACTGCTGTATCACTTTTTTCCTAAAATTTTCAAACCTAGCTGTAGTGAAATCCTGCAGATTATTTCTACAGACTTGTACCTTAATAGGGAGTTTGGAGTATCTCCAATACAATAGAATGGTCTGATAATTCAGGACAGAGGAAATGACATGCTATCAACCTGCAACATCACACAGCTTAGCTCAGGGGCAATTACCAGTATGGAGAGCTTAAAAGACACTGTGTCAAGTGTTGGAAGTAAAGGCAATGATTTTGCGGAACAAAAATTCTTCACCTCTCTCTCCTCTTCCATGCAGAAAATCTAACTTTTCTTCATATGTTTTTGCCTTACCATCACCTTGTAACATCACATGCTAACTCCTAACATAAATACAATCAGATCTTTCTATACAGTAATGATATGTCAAAAATGTAACAAAAACAGTGGCTATTTAAACTTCTTTGTTCATCCATCATACAAAGTAGACTACCACATTGTTTTTATGCTTCCCAGTGGAATTCAGCAATGATGTTAACTGCGTAACTTAGAAATACTTACTACACAGCCATAAACTGGCAGAAAAAGAAAACACAGTGTTGTGGGCACGGGTACTAAAGAGCTCTGCTGATCTCTTATATAATTTAAACGAAGGCACAGAAGCTATGCCAGGATCAGTCTGGCAGAGAAGTTTTGAGAGTTCATTATATCTGGCCAACATCTTCTTCATACAAAGGAGCCTGAATTGGTGATTGCAACTGATGTGCATGTCATCAGTATGCTGTTTCTGTTTATGACATTGTTATGAAAACAGAGTAATTATGATGCAACAGTAAAACGTGAACTGTTACATGCAGATAGAGGCCTATTTCTGACATACAAGGAAAAATGCAGTCAAGTATTTATCTTCAGTATAATTTGGATGCTTTAACCAGCATAAGCACAGGAAAAACAGGAAAGCAAATACTGAAATGTAGAAAAATGAAGGGATTTATTGTTGCTTAACACTAATCTAAGTATTTTAAATACAATAGATGCCTTTGCTAAGATAATGCTGTGAGGAGCTCCATAAAAGGGAATCTGAGCTAACAGCTTCAGCTATAGTTTCAGGTCAACCACACCACTGTGTGAATGAAACCTGAAGGAAAAATCCAAGACATTTCATCATTTTTTTTTTATTTCTAAGAATTAAAAATCTTACAGTATCTTGTTTTTCTCTCAATTTTTAAACTAAAGTTCCAAGAGGACTCTCACCAAGAACTCTTATGGAGGAGACCTGAAGCAGAAATCCAGCCAAACAACTGACTTTGTTAGATCTGTGCAATTTGAACTATGATGCAGCGTAGGAGAAAGGGACATTAAGAATAATGCTGCAATACATGGGGCCGTGGAGAAGACTGAAAGAGGTGTAATAGGGAGATAAAAGTGAAAAAAAGGAGGATATTGCATAACCTCTTTTGAAATAGTAAAAGAGAAACTTCCCTGAAATCTTTTATAACACCATGAGCAACAGAAGATGCCTGAATTGGTATGCTTTTTACACTATCACAGTCTGGTTGAGGTTGGATGGGACCTCTGGAGATCATCTGGTCCACTCGCCCTGCTCCAGCAGGGACATCTAGAGTACGTTACCAAGGATTGTGTCCTCAACAGTGCTAAGGAGAGGGGAAGAATCACCACTCTCAACCTGTTGGCAATACTTTTTCTTCCACAGACCAGGACAGCATTAGCTTTCTTTGTTGCAGGGGCACATTGCTGGCTCTTGTTCAACTTGGCATTCACCAGGACCCCAAGGTGGTTTTCTGCAATGTTGCTTTCAAGATCATCAGCATCCAGCAATACTTTTCTTCCTCATGTGGAGGACTTCACACTTCTTTTTTTTGAAGTTCATGAGGTCTTGTCAGACCATTTCTCCAGCCTGTTGAGGTCCCTCTGGGTGGCAGCATGACCCCCTGATGTACTGGCCACTCCTCCCAGTTTGGTGTCATTTGCAAACTTGCTAAGAGTACGCTTTGCCCCATCTTCCAGCTCAATGAAGATGCTAAACAGGACTGGACCCAGTATCAAGCCCTGGGGCACTGGGCTCCAACTAGACTTTGTGTGGCTGATCACCACACTCCAGGTCTGACCTTCGGCCAGCTTTCCATCCACCTTACCGCCTGCTCATCCAGCCTGTACCTCAACATCTCATGAGAGACAGTGCCAAAGCCCTTCTTCTGAAGTACCTAACAGAAATTCACATAGATACACATAAACAAATCCTGCTACTGTATGCTTTTTGTTATTTTGTAAATAGGGAATTAAAGCAGAAAGTTCTCCAGCACTAGAGGGTATAAAAATTTAGAGCACCAGACATCATTCTAGTCAACTTTATCGCTTTGCTAAGAAGGATCTTAACCCTGTCATAGAGATCTGCTTACATAGGCAGTATCCCAGCTGTGCAGCCTCACATGGATTTTGGATGCCATAAGAGATGGATACACAGAGACAGAACACTACACAGACATTCTGTGAAATCAGGAAACAAACAAAACAAAACAAAACAAAATCTGTCACCCAAAATTATTTGAACCTCTGTATATCCCCAGATTGACTGCAGACTGACTGATCAATTGACCTTATCCCTTCAACAGCGTAAA
>JAVFHW010001862.1:21880-55121 GCA_032159205.1 Eurystomus glaucurus suahelicus
CTTCTGGAAAATTTGCCTGCCTGTCTCTCTCACTCAGAAATACTGCGTAGCTCAGAAATACCAGACAACTTTTAAGTGAATTCCAGTCACATTTTTACTGTTGAGTACAAGCATATCCATGCACAGGACTAATAGCTCTGGTGGGTCCAGGAGCTCAGCAGGGGAAGCTCCAGGACAGCAGTTAGGCAAAATCAGTCTGGCAGGAGAAGCAGTCTGAGGCGTGCAGGATTCAGTTTCAGTTACTACAAACACCTTCTGTGCTCCACCACCTTATACTTCCTTCTGGTGTCTTCTGCAAGTAAATCAAAGTAACTGAGACTTGTGTTTGAATCTGACCTACATTCTCCTACAGCAGAAGGCAGAGATTTTTCACCAAATTAACAAGCTGGGGATTTCATGAAGTGTGAAGCCCTTTCCTTTGTTATGCAACTAAAGGCTTTTTGGTTAAGGTTAGTGGGTTTCAAGTTGGCTTCAAAAAGAGTAAACCAGCTCCATGGTTCTAAAATTGTCATGTTGAAAGGCCCCTCCCCAGTGCCTTTACTGTCAGGCATTTAAATACAATTAGAGTTAAATGTTGAAGAAGAATAAAGAATAAAACTGATTAGCTGTGCATGGCTAATAATAAAAAAGTGGAAAATATTTTGGACTAAAATTAATGGGCACATCTTTAGTATGTCATATGTGAATTTATCCGCATGACTTCCACTCATGTTAATGGGCGCCACTTGGCTAAATTTCTGCGCAGTGAGCTGTTAATTCATCCCTAAGGGATTAACCTTAAATTTAAATTTACAAAAGCCATTTAATGTTAAAGCTGAAACACTGTTTTGAATTCATATGATTTTCAGAGAACAAAGGAGTAGTGAAATAAATTAGCAGTGATGTATTAGTGTGAATATTGAATTTCCTGAATTTACTGATTAATTTGGGGTGGTCAAAAGTCATGACATCCTGGTTCCGGTCAATATCTGGCTAGTGTGATATTCTTGTTAGTGTGATATTCCCAGCATCAGATGCTCCCAAACACCTGATTAAAAATAAGTGCTTAATAATTTGTTTATAATCACCATTTTTTTTCCTAGTTACTGTTAATAGTTGGCATAATTTCTGAAACAAAAGTGACCCAGTATTCTTTAATTTATATTTTACTTCTAGTTCTCTCAGAATCCTTCTGAATTATGCACCGCTCATATTTAAGGGTTGAAATTCCATATAGATTTACTATGCAAAAAAAAAAAATTCCTTTTTATCATTTTTAATTAGTTCCCTTTCAATCTCTCTCTTGTACTTTTCTTAAGGAAAAGATTATTTAGGAAGACTTAATTTTCCTTTAGGTACTATTCACTACTTACTTTCTTTCGCTGTCTCCTCTCTTATTCCCAGTTTTTTCTAAATTATCCAAAACTTTTGAGTCACTTTCCTTACAAATGTTCCTAATGTGTATCTTCTTCTGTATTTCTCTTGATCTATGTTTTCTGCTTCTGTGTATGTTTTCTACTCCTACCTGTATGCTTCTAAGCATCAACAGTCAAAACCCAATACAAGTACCCCATCAATTTATCCAGGCCATAGTATTTGCTGTGTTATCACCTATTCACCTATTCGTGCAGAAGACTGTGACTTGTTTTCTTTCCCTGTCATTACTGCACTAAATAACTGTTTTCCTGCAGCTTTTCATGGTCATTCACTACTTAACCTTTAGTCCAACTTTCAGGCCTTCTCCCCTCACACACCCAGTGTTCTATGAATAAATAGTTGAGATCACTCATCCCAACGCTTGCTGCTTTTCCAAGCTGTATTTATAGGTAGTTACACAGGCCTTCTGAAACCCCTTGCAGCATTCTCTGCTGTCCAGTTATGCTGTCTCCTGTGCTAGCTGTCATTTTTGCCACATCTCTATTCACCTCCCTCCAGACTGACCATACATGAAATATAACACTTTATCCATGAACTGGGGGGACTCACAGATAGCCACCTCCTATGCAGAAAAATACTCGTCTCTTCCACCTCTTTGCTCTTTATCTCTTAAACAGTTTCTAATCCATGTCTGATGTGCCCCATTGACTCTTCACTCTCTGAAGGAGGTGCCAGGTCTTTTAGCACATTGTATAAATATTTATTAATACATATGGCATTCCGAGCTCATTTTATCAGCTCATATCAACTAGGTGTTTTATACCTATTATTTTTTTTCCAATTAACTTTTCTACCACTAAGGTAAGGCTTTCTGCTCTGTAATTACCAGGGTCATCTCCTGCATCTTGTTTAAAATTAGATAAAGTATCAACTATTCTGTAGTCCTAGCTGATGTGAAGTATGTTGTATTCTCCAGTTAACGGTAAGAATAAAATCTCTTACTTTGTACAAGAGTAACCACACTGCCCACAGTGAGGTAAAGGTCTGACCTTCAATGGCCTTCTGCTGTTGCAGCCCTGGTCTCCACAGTTAATGCCTCTATGGTATGAGCCCACATCACATCCAGCTTTAAAGTCCATAAAGGTCATTTTCACTTGAAACTTGAGCCAAGCAGTAAATAAGGCTCTTCTAAGAGACATGTGTCAGAAATAAAGTCAGCATGGCATGCAGGTAACTACTTTCAGTCAATTGAAAGGATAACACCAAGTAACCTTCCTCGATATGTTCACTTTAGTGAACATTGTTCTGAAAATACTGATTTAGAGGCGTGAATGTAAAACAATCTTTCCTTTTTTTTTTCCTCTCTAAATGTGTTTTGAATGGATTAAAAATAAATACAATGGACTTTGTTGTTATGCAAAAATTTTGCCTTCCTAAAAATTGCTGAGTGGGCAAAAAGATAAGGCCGAAAGATTTGGCTGCTTCCTATGGGTAATCTGGACGGGAAGAGAGTTTACAAGTGACTTAATTGTCATTTCCAAGTATGGCCATAAGTTTAAAAGCTATACTGCAAAACAAGTGGAAGTGCTGTCAAATGTCTCAAGGAACACATCTCTGTGTTACTAAAAATAATATTCTCAGTGGTATATACATTCATGTTCTATCAGTCCTTCACTGGCAAAAATCAGTCCAACGTAAACCTCACTCTTGTAACAAAGTTCACTAGGATTCTGTGGTAGCATCCACACAGAGGTGGCAAAAGTTATCTCCATCTTCTTCTAAGTTAACTTACCTGTAAATACCTGTTAACATCTCTTTCTAGCACATATACAACCTCCTTCCACTCTGCTTCTTCACCACTTCCAAATGCAAATCACCGTGGCATTATAGATGTTAATACAAAACTTATTTACAATCAGGCCTTCCTGCAGGTTGACTGTGTGGGTGTGTGTCTCCCTGGGGCTTACTACAGTGGAAGGTACGAATGCTGCTCCACGAGGTACCAAGCTGGTATCTAGCACGGACAGCAAAAGCAATGCCATTATCTAAGACTAGGCTCCCCTCTAAGGCTACCTGAACATGTCTGGAAGCCTAAGCAGATCCATCACTTCAGAAAGAATAGTGAGCACAGGGGGCATTCACTTGAACGCTCGAGTCTCTCTCAAATGATAGCATTCTTGCCTGTAACACTTCACTGTGGTCACTGATTTTGCCCATTGATTTTTGCCTTGCAGATCCAACATGATAATCAGTCTAAGCATGAAAATATAACACGATAATGATCACAGAATCACAGAATGGTAGGGGTTGGAAGGGACTTCTAGGGATCATCTAGTCCAACCCTCCTGCCAAAGCAGGTTCACATAGGGCAGGTCACACAGGAATGTTTCCAGATGGGTCTTGAAAGTCTCCAGAGAAGGAAACTCCACAACCTCCTTAGGCAGCCTTTTCCAGTGCTCTGTCACCCTCACAGTAAAGACATTTTTCCTCATGTTGAGGTGGAACTTCCTGTGTTCTAGTTTGTGCCCATTGCCCCTCATCCTAATGATAACATAACAGGATACAGCAAGACCAATATAATATGATAATCAACATAAGCAGCACATATGGCGCTGAGAAAAGCCTTTGGAATCAGTGTAAGCAATGAATACTCAGAAGAAGCGCTAAAATAAAAGAAAAAAGAGTGAATATACCTCATGATATTTTTTCACTGTTTTCCCTGACATGCATGTGCAGGATTTCCAGTTTGAAGTCCCACAGCCACAGTTTCCTCCACAGCGCTGAACAAGGAGGCAGCGGGGGAAGAAAACTACATTCGTCAGCTTCAGTTCCTCCCTTAAATTGACAGAGTAGTTTCTCGGAGTGCAGCTGTAACGTTTCACATCATCATTCAACCTGTCCAGGTCAACTGCAATGCAAAAGAAGTTCCATTAGTAAGGTCTGAGTGGGACATTCCTTTGGTTTATACTGCTCCCCAGGCAGTCAATAACACAAAGTGATGTGACACTGGTTGGAAAGGGTGTGCAGTATAGCAGTGATTTCTGAACAGATAAACATAAACCCACCAGTTTTAGATCTTTACATGTGACCATTCTAGGGTCTTATCCTGCTCCCACTGACTCCCATAGCAGAGCTCACATTGACTATAGACGTAAAGGGAAGGCTCGCAGTAAAATAATATCTCGGCAATATTAATTTCAGCTGGTAAATGTTACTATAATAGGCATATAAATAAATACAATTAAAGCTAATGAGCTTAATTGAAATGCCAGTAGTTGGTTGATGTTTAAATGCCTGGTATCTCTGTGAGATATGTCATGTAAACAAGTAGGAAAGAGAACCATAAAAATAACTTAGAGACTGTCAACTGTGACTTGAAGTGCCGTTTCCAGCTTTAGCTTGTAAAGCTAAAACAAAACAAAAAAACCCTTTCCATAAGTACATTTTTCAGAATTGTAGCACTGATAAAAGTAACAAATTTAATGAGTTCTATTTCTATAGAAGTTTTCAGATTTCTTTTTCCCCTCTTTTTTCTGCTTTCTTAGGATTCTGTCCACCAACTAAGTGTTCAGAAGCTCAAGAATTCATTCAGGACTGACTGGAGGACATGCGAACTTGTGTTGTGTTTCCACATCAAACAGTATTTGCTAATAGAAACATCAACAGAAAAATAGGAACAGCTCAAATAAGAACTGAGACAACAGTGTTTGTTTGTGAACGTATCAGATTTCCATGGGCATGTTTATTAGCTCAACATCATGTTTGGTTCTGAGTGCACCTATTCTTGTGCTTCACTATAAACATGTGAAAACCTCCAACAAAGACGCTTCATCCCTTCTGTGACTCAGTCCTTGTCAACATCACAAAGTAAACTGTGGAAGAAGCTGTGGTGTGTAAATACCATGCACCTTTACATTCTGGCCTGAAGGTATTTACAAGGCAGATATGCAAGAGGAAAAGCTACGTAAATGTCATGAGTGCTATTACAGAAAATCATAGCAGCTTCACTTTTCTGTCAAGGTGTTATCTCAGTCAATGAGAATTTGCAGATAAATTGCAATTTTATAGCAATTGTGATACATCTCACCATGAAATCTCAGTGGTTCTCTCCAGAGAGCTAGCATCTCTCCAAAAGAGGTATAGATCATCCTTCTGATATAAGCACAAAATCGATGGGGCTGCTGGTATACTCACGCACAGGGAGAAAAATACACTCCAAATGTCCACAGCAAGGACTTAGAAGTCCAGAGAATATTGATTTCTTGCTTTTAACAGATAATATTTTCTTCTCTGTTGTCATTCTCCAAAGCCACCCCTTGTCATTGCAGGCTCTCAGGCTAATTCTTCTTTCAGGATAGTGTTTCCCACTCCTCTAAACATTATCAACAGGACCTTTCCCATCAGCTTTGCTTACTGTTAAAGCTAAGAGGTATCTGGCTACTATTCATTTCAGCCTATCGATGTGAAGGAAAAATTAACCAAAGGAAGATGAGGACAGAAAATATTCTGCCTTCGTGACTAATGAGATTTCTTGAGGGGAAAGCCTGGATCATCCACACTCTGGCACTGGAGCAATCCAGGAGAACAGATACTGATAAGAGCAGGCTCCTATCTGGACAGTTTGGCTGTGGATTAGGATGGCATTTGCTGATGGTGTTTCTCTAGACAGAGTTACAATAAAATGCTCAAAGGCTTAATTCAGCTTTAATTTAGCTGAGGTAACATAGGAAACAAGGCTTCCAGTAGCATGCTGGTCATTAAAGAGGGCCCTGACCCAGGCCACACAAACTGACATCTGTGCCAGGAGAAGACGCCGAGGGCACTGAACAAAATTTGCTCTATTACAGACAAAATTTCCCCCCAGGCTCAACAGTCCTCCTTTCTGCATTGAGCTGATACCTATTATCACTGCTGCGCTACCAACACAGAAATGAGTCTGTGTAACGAGACTGACAGAGCGGGAAAGCACCAGCATGTAAAGGACCGGGGTGGGGGGGCTTTCCTGCAGAGAGAATATTAGATCCATCACACTGTTACACCTATTAGCTTCCGTACTTAAGCTGCTCAATTCAAATGGCAAGGGGTGAACTGGAGAAGGGCTTTCACTGGAGGAAAGGCTTTGCTCACTAGCTTTCAAAAGCCTCGTTTTGATGACTTTCAGAAGTCTTTGCAGGATCTCTTAGTCTGTAGCTGAGTCAGTACTGTGGAGAGCTGTTGACTTGCTTGAAGCATAAGAGGGAACAAACAGATAATTAGGAAAAAATTTTTTCCTCTATGCAGTATGAAGGAATCAGCTGTTTTCAATGAGAGCTCAAAACTTTCTCTGGATGCATTCTTCAGGAATTCTGAAATTAACCAGTACCAAAATACATTTTATTTAGTCTATTTTTCTATGATGAACTATATTTGAAAAAACTGTGGGAAATTTTCCAATGAAAAATTGCATGAATTCTCCCTGCTATCATACTCAAGGCACTCTGATCCTAACTTCTTAGCCGGTTTTGGGACGCCCAAATCCCTGAGTTATCAGTTAAGATGCAAATTCTCTGCAGTTTGCCATATCTCAGGTAATGGAAGTGGACAAACACAACAGCAGAAAGGTCTTATTTTAAGTGATGCTGAAATAATGACAATAAATAACTTCAAGAAGAGAAGGAAAGACTAAATAAAGGGTTTAAGAGATACATAAGTCATCCTCCATAAAAAATTCACCTGGAGGTAAACACCTACGCTCCTTTTGACTCTGCTTTACAGAAATTCAGTGTTTGGTGGGACGAGATGACTGTGCAGTGTCTTCTGTGAACAGTCTATACTGTACTCTGGTAGCATCACGCTGACACTCAAGAACGGTTCCCATTGCCTAATTAGCTTTAGACCATGGCTTGCAGCACTCTCACAAAAGACCGCATTTTGCTCTGAATGACTCTCTGCTGAAAGCTCCGATATGCATTTTTCCCTGTCTTGGGATTGTTTTACTGTCTGGAGCCAGCCCATTTCCTCATCCATATAACAATGAGATTTTACAGTACAGTCAGTTTCATGCATCGCTTCACTGCTGTGACTAAAATGTAACTGAGCCTTGGTGTGATTGGTGTGAAATCCTGCTGCTTTACTTATCAAGGACTGAAACCACTGGAGTCTTTCATTTAAAACTAGAACTAAAAGGTTCTGTAGACTGGATGCAAGTAACTTCAAAGTATCATTACAGAATGTCTGCATCAGAGATTCAATTTAAAGGCAAGGCAGACACAAGAAGATGCACTGGAGTGGTAAGCCTGATACTTGGGGTACAGTGTTTGCCCCCTCCTCTGCTTTCAATCCTGTGCTTAAATCCATCCTCATGTCACATAGTGCTATGGCATGCGCTAACCTTGACACATTATCTTAATCAGAGGTAAGCACTGAAATCAGGGGCTGCTCCTAATACCATGTTTTATTCAGAAGGGACAGCCTTAAAGATCAGAGGGAAAACCTGTGCAAATTCATACATGGCCCTAACACTGCCATATCTGAACATTTTAGACTTTTATTCATGCTTCAGCCACAGACCAGAGCTGAGGTGTAAGAGATAGTAGCCACCTTGCCACGGTATTCCTATGCCACATGTCAAGGCCAGTTACGAGCAAGGCAAGAAGGACTTGGGCAGGTGCAGACCAGTCAGCCTAAACTCAGCCCATGGCAAAGTTAAGGAGTAAATCCTAAATAGGGTGACTGGGAACAGCCAGAACAGATTTACCAAGGGCAAACTGTGATGGACCAACCTGAGAGTTTGCTATGATGAGACAATTATCTTGCTGGATGAGGTGAAAGGAGCAGAGGCATCTGCTGATTTTTGACAATGATCCATAGCATCCTTGTAGCCAAATTGCTGAGATATAGTGGGATAGGTGGACTACAAATTCAGTAGATAACTGGAAGGTCCAAGAGAATTGGGCAAAATGGTCAACAATTCCAAGTACAACTGGTGGATGGTTACAAGCAGTGTTCCCCAGGGGTAAGGCTGAGTTCAATACTGCTAAAGATCTTCAATAATGATCTGAAGAATGGAATGATGTGAACCCTCAGCAAGCTTGTCCTACATCAAATTAGGTAAATTTGTTCACATGCTTTAAAGCTGCCTGTCAGAAGGACCTCAGGAGGCTGGATAAATATGCTGGCAAGAACCTTATGAGGTTCAGTGATGATACATGGAAATTCCTGCACCTGACATGGAATAACCACACATCCATTCAGACTAGGGACACACTGGCTAAGCAGAAGCTTTGCAGAAAAAGCATTGACATCTTAGTAGACTGCAAGCTGAACATGAGTCAGCTGTCTGCCTTGCAATGACAGAGGCTGTACACTGAGCTGCATTAGGAAGAATGTGGCAGCAGACTGAGGGAGATGGATACTCTGGTCATTCAGCACCTGTGAACCTGCATCTGGAGTACTGTGACCAGTTTTGAGCCCCCTCCAGCAGAAAAGGATGAAAAAACTAGGACTTCAGTGAAGGCTGACCATGATGGTTAAGATGCTGGTTCAAAACCACAGTGAGGCTGAGGGAAGTTTAGTCTGGAAAGAAGACTAGAGAGTGTTCTAATAAACATCTCCAGCTATCTAAAAGGGGCTACAGGGAGGACAGAGCCAGTCTCTTCTTGGATGTGCACAGCAAAAATACAAGAGGAAAAGATCACAAGTTGCGGAAAGGGACATTTCAGTGAGCTCCAAAGAAAAACTAACCTCCATGAGGGTGGTCAAACTCTGGGACAATTTATCCAAGAGCTGCTGGAATCACTCTAGTTGGAAATATTCAAAATTCAACTAAAGATGGCCCTAAGTAACCTGATTTAACTTAGAGGTCGGTCCTGCATTGAGCAGAGGTTTGGATGAGATGATCCACAGAGTGCACTTGTGTTATCTTAATCTATGATTGATACTAAACAATGCCCACATGTCTGCTACCTTCTTTAAAGGGTATTGACCTCACTACCCGTATGGAGAGATAAGATGTAAGACTTTGATTTATTTATTTTTTTTTTTTTGCCTGTTATGAAGATGATGTGGATGTGTAGAACCAGACTTCAGCATGACATTCAGCACCAGAATACACTGATGACAGGACACATTATGAATCATCTGTATGTTGACAGACTGTGAGGCTTAGATCCTCAAAGATGTTAAAATACCTAACTCTCACTGAGGGGACTTGCCCACATTATACAGGGAATGGTTGTAGAGAATTCTCAGCCACTGACCATCCTCCCCTGGATGTTAAGCAGAAATCTCCATCTCCTTGAGCTTCCTGCCAAAGGCATCTACACCAGTGCCAATTCTGTTAAAATTTTTAACTCTTGTGCTCTTTTTGGCAGCTAAAGAGATGTATTCATGAAAGGGGTCCGCACTTGTTAGCTTGCCCCTATTCATATTTTGTGCATCAGCAAGGTATGGAACTGCAGTGAGGCTGCAGTATTGGGATAAAGTGGGGATCCAGAGCTCAGTTCTAGTTTGATTCTCATCCCTTTTCATGTGTGGCTTACAGTTCATAACTGGTTGTTGTACTGCTTTTTAAATTTTTACTCTTGTCCTTAAAAAATTCCTGCTACAGAGCATGGCATTTCTCAGAGACCTATGAATCTATTAAACCCTTTCTCCTCAGCATTCATGTTCCACTGGCATAAAGGTGTGTGCCAGGGCTGTGTCAGGTAGAGTACAGGTACTGTACAAGCAGTCAAAGACATTCAAAGCAGTGCTGCAGCTGACTGAAGCTACGGTGTGGTTGAGCTTGAGTTGGAAAATGCCGTCCCCTACATATGACAAACTGTCACATCTTCCACTGGTTAAATCACCTAAATGCACTGACACTGTTGCAATTATTCTTCTCCACACCGAACATTGACCAGGCCCTGTGGCTTTTAGTCGTCAACACATATGGCTGACGGGTTTCACTGTTCTACTGCACATGCTTAATGATACCACAATTAGCACGTTGTTAAATACACCTATAAACTCTGGGAGCTGTCCAGGTCTTTCACATGGGAACTGGGGAGGAGATGCTGCAATTTGGATTTACTACAGAATCACAATGCCAAGACAAACCTGCCGAATACAGCAGCTATTATTTTAGAGGAATGAGAAATCAGAATTTCAGCTGATTACAACTATTTGTTTGCATGAAACAAGGTTCGCAATATATAGGCCTATTACAGACTGGCAAACCAATTATCAGCTGTGGTATGGGTCGAGTAGCTAAAGCAGACCAAACTATGTGTCATAAATGGACACAGTTTCATGGAAGTCAATGGAATTGAACAGCTTATTCCAGTGCAAATAATATGCTACAAGTTTCATAATAATTTTTAAAAGAGTTTAGTAAGAAAAGCTTTCACTGCGGTGAAAACGTCCCATAAAGCATGAGGGAAAATCCCATTTGTCACAGAGGGAGGAGAGTACAGATGTAGATCTGAATTAGATTGTGCAATGAATGAATGCGTGCAGTTTGCATGCAAAGACAGCTTGGTTCCCAACTGAAGAAGGGTGGAACAAATATCCTGTTCTTTAAGCACAAGGAACACTTTAAACTAGCAGCTATTTGAGAAAGTATTCCATCTACTTGGAATATTCACATTTGCCATGAATGAGTGAGCATTCAGCATTTGTGATGCCTGCACTCCCTGTCTGGTGCACTCAAACTTGCTGGCAGCCATCCTGGGACCTTTCAAAGAAGAGTACATGGATGTTTGCAGCAATTTATTGTCCACTGTTTGCAAACAAGTGTGAAATTACATTCCTGCCTTAAAATTTTAACTTTTTGCTAGACCATTGTATGTAGAGACAATTAAAACCTATTCTTAAGGACATGGTGAAACTTGCCTGATCTTGGAAACCTGTTCAGCAATGGACATTCCATGAAGACTTGTGGTCTCATCTTGCTACTCCCCTTCTTCAGAGCAGTGTGGCTATGCCAGCAAGTGTTTTATTTATTTAACTTGTAAAGCTGTCATTGCAGACAGGTGTTATTGCAAGAATGTCCCACCTGACTGATTTTTTCTGATAGCCAAAAACTTCTTGCATACTATTTCCAAAAAAGAAAATTAGCTCAGAGGCTTGTGTAGTCTTGTTAATTACCAGAATGTATCTATCTACAGGTGTTCCTGCTTCCTAGGTTTACTTGTGAAAACAAAACAAAACCACACAACAACAACAAAAATACTTTTTAAAGATGACCCTTTCTCTAAGTACCATCTCCTATACATTTGGATCTACTTCTGTGATGAGAAACAGTGAACTTTTTCTTTCTCCTTTTTTTCTCCATTTGTACACAAGCCATTTTGCAGGCAGAAGCTTTTTTTAAATTATAAAGCCTTTCTCAATGAGATGTAAAACTTCAGAGTGAAGAAGAAAATAAAAATGCAAATAAGCATGTGGGAAAAGTTAAATAATGTTTAACTAATGGTTGGAACTGTTTACCTCTGAGAGGCTCTTCTAATATAATCAAGCAGATACAATGATGTTCTCAAAAACTTAAACTGTAGGATGAAGAGGTTTCCTTCAAACACATCTGAATGCTCCTTATGACTCTCTAAAAGAATAGAAATCTGTTCATCTAGAGGTTCAACACAGTTGTAGAGCCTGACTGTTTTCTTTTTGATATCTACACGTTTTCTTGACAAGAACAGTACTAAATAACCCAGTAGCCACTGCTACGCTTTTAGAGATGCTTTATAGTTCTAAGAGCTAGATTACTATGATGCTGAAGGCAGCTAAAACATATTACAGCAATGCAAAAGGCATTATTTTAAAAGGACATACTTTGTTTGGTATGACCTGCTTTATTCCTAAGAGTCTAAGATGAGCTTAAGGCTGAATATTCATTTCTAAAATGCAACAATAGCTAGGAAACCTTTTTGAGTATAGTTACAACTGCTGCAAAGGTTATTTGAAAGGTCTGCTTGTTGTATTTTCATGTAGTACATGTGTACACGGTAGTTTATAGTTTATACAAGGCCTCTCATCTAAGGATTTTGAAAATGCGAATGTGCATCTTCCCCTTTCTTTTCTGTCCTTTTCTGACAGTCTGAGTTTCACTGTGGTTCTATAGTTAACTTTTACTAGAGCAGTTAACAGCAACCCTCACTGAACAGATGCAGAATTACATTTCAAACTTCATGAGGCGATTAGCAAGACACACCTGATACTAATATCTCACTTCAATAGTGCAAATAGAAAGAAATGCATTTAACTCAATAGAGTTCCACCAGTGTGGTAGAGGTGTGAGATCAGATTTTGCAGGTGGAATGGAGTTATCATGCATATAGATTTAATGAACACACTCTTCATCTTTAAGGTACTTGCAGGAGCTATCCAGGGAGGGATCAATCTGTATGTGTGTATATCGATGTGTATAAATATATGATGGGAGAGAGTAAAGAAGATGGAGCCAGAGTCCTCTTTGAAAGGACAAGAAGTGCTGGACTCAGATTGTTACATAGGAAAACCTATGTAAATGTTAAAAAACCCCATATTTTTTTGTTTATTGGGAGAGTGGCCAGACACAGATTGTCCAGAGAGGTTGTGTAGTTTCCATCCTTGGAGATATTCAAACCCGACTGGACATGGTCTTGAGCAACCTCCTAATGGTGACCCTGGCTTGAGCAAGGGGAGGTTGAACTAGACAGACTCCTGAGGTGCATTCCCACTTCATCTATTCTGTGAGTTTCAGCTATGCTAAAATACTGTACTTCTTCTTTCCTTGACCCTGGTCCTTATCTTTGTAGATTACTGATTGCCAGATTAAGAAAACACACCATTTAAATAACATTTATCACATATCCGTGTTATCAGAGTTGGGATTTCTGCCTCTTAAGCTCAAATTTATGGCACAATTTGGTATAGGCAGAGAGTAGGACAGGAGCAAAATCATTAGTGATTCATTTATATGATATGTTCTGAAAATGCTGTGAACAATAGGCAGAGATTACATCAAATTGTTCTTATCTGCCTCAGGGCTGTTAGAACTAAGGACAAAAAATAAACCCTAAACTGGAAGCAGAAACAGATAAATATCTGAAATAAATGATGATATAATCTATTGCTCTCTTTGCTGCAAGGTTATCCCTGTGCCTATACACATTCCTCAGAGATCCACAGTGTCTGTGTTTAAAAGCCACCAAGCATTTCTAATTTAAGAACTTGTTAAAGCTATTCCCTAACCCTGACATCATCCAAGAACAAGCCTTTAATCTTGTCAGAAGTTCATGACTAAATAAAAATTCTTAACTTAATTTTTTTAAAGATTTGATTGTGGTGAGGTACTTTTGTCCAGAGGCCTACTAACAGTCAGGGAATTTGGCCTTTAGTTTAAAGACAAAAGAAGAACTACTGTATTTTTTTTCCTATTCCGGTAACTAAAACAACAACATAAATCCTATTAAAATAAATCAAGTGTTAAAATAATAACTGGAAAATTCTTTATTTCTTCACAGAGTTTTGTTACACAAGAAGGTGAATTACATTTATACTAAATGGAGAACTCTTTATGCATTGGAATTTTCTGAGCACTACCAGATCAGACTGAAAACTCTAGCCTACATGATCGGCATCAATAAAGAAGAAAATGCTATTTTATATATATGTGGTCATTTAAATATATGACGTACTAGGCCAAATATGATCTGAGAATAAAATGAAATCTGGAGAGCAGAACCAGTACAGGATCCAGTTTTCTAATCAGCTTCTATTAAAATCAGGACCCTTTATTTCTTTTGTATACAGAATCACAGAATCACAGAATCACAGAATCACAGAATCGTTATGGTTGGAAAGGACCTCCAGGGTCATCAAGTCCAACCTTCTCCTAGCATCACTCTAACCACTACACCACTACACCATATCCTCTCTAACCACTACACCATATCCTCAAGCACTGCATCTATTCGTTCTTTAAACACCTCCAGGGATGGTGACTCCACCACCTCTCTGGGCAGTCTATTCCAGTGCCTAACTACCCTCTCAGTGAAGAATTTCTTCCTAATATCTCATCTAAACCTCCCCTGACGCAACTTGAGGCCATATCCATTGGTGCCAAATCCTGGGAATAAGGGATGCAGAGAGATCACCTTTCACAGAACATCTCAATGAGATATAACTCATCTCAGAAGTGGTACAGTGGCAGTTAGGTGACGTTTTTCACAGAACATGGGCTGTTGTGGTTGCCTGAAATTGCTGATGTGCCTATATAACCCTTTTAAGATCAAAGCTTCAGCATTTGATAGCAAGTATGTTACAAACATGGAGTTAAAATCCTCTCTCCCTGCTCAGAACATGCTTAATGCAGACGGGATGAGATTTGAGATGCAAATAAATGGTAGACTGCACAGAATCAGAACTGTGATTCGGGCATTATAATTTTAAAGTTATAAAATGAATGCAAATGAATGCATAACTTGGAAACAGCAGACAGTATTAACATGAGAACTCAAAATATTTCACTCTAGATCTTCTGTGAAAACTACAGCAACTGTCCTCTTGGAGAACCCTAACAGACTTCCTAGACCTGTACTTGCACATAAAGGGCAATTTCATGAGGCCCTTCAGTGCATGGTTACCCCAGAGTACGACTGTCTCTTCTAAACAGTTTTTCTTCACCATTATGGGTTTTTACTGCTTTACCATTTGGTGGATGATTTGAACTAACAGAAGGAAACAAGAAACATAATCCAGAAATGTGTGCTTTGCTCAATTACAGACAAAGATGTTAAACCATAATGATGTTCCCCTCCAACATAATGAAAAACAGTGAGATGTTCACATCCTAAAAAACCAGCTGCACATACAGGTGTCTGCACCAGATGCTTCCTAAGCACAATGTGATTAAAGGGATTATTCCTCACTCAAAAGAGAACAATCTCTAAGCAGGGTATTTAAAGGAGGATGATAGTGCAGGTAATTAGGAGCCCCTTGCCTTACACACAAAGCAATGTTTAAGAGGGTGAAGCTGAGAACCATCTGTCCTTTACACACAGGCCTATGTTTTTATTTGTTAATTCATCCTAACAACGGGCAGTTTTCAGTCTGATTTCTCAGGCGAGATCCTACTCAGAAAATGATTAAGGAACAAACGACTTATCCCCGGTTTCAATAGGTTGTACTCCAACAGGAATACAGGCACCAGAATCTAATACCTGAACGATGGACATTTCTATGAGGAGTGAAGGAATATCCTAGTCTTGCCCCAAAGTATGCATACAGTGTCTTTCCTTACCTTTGGACTTCCTGTCGTGGTAGCTCCTGCCTCGGTAATGATGGCCACTGTCTGTGTATAAATTCTCAAGATCTTCTTGCCAGGAGTCTGGGTTAAAGTGTTTGAGCAGATCCTCCACCGTGTCAAACGCAGCAATGGTCTGATCCAGTGCTTCTGCCGTGAGCGTAGAGTCGGTCACTGATGGAGAGGGATAGGATACCCCCTAAGAGTGACATACATCTCAGTGCACTTGGAATAAATTGCAGCACCACTTAAAACAATTGAAACAGTTACAGAGAAATTTGTCTCGTTATTGACTGAAACCGTTACTTTGGGCCATATTTTGAAGGACTTAGCGGGAGTAGGCTTGGTATGCCTGTGTTTTCTTTTTGCAAGGAGAAGAAACACCAAGGAACTCCCAAGCAAATCCCCGAGGAGATGCAGAGAGTAGAAGTGCTGCCACTGCTGGACTGTCAACATGCACATCCGCTCCTGAAAGGGGATGGTGGTTTGCACAGATAAACAGATACAACAGAAATGTCTTTTGAAACCACTGTGATGGCCATGACCACAGATCAGAGGTGCCTGCAGTGCTGGGGCAGTGCCTTCACAGCTTCACCAGCTCTATTAGTAAATCCTTAATAGGTAGATCAGAAACCACAGTGGAGAAAGACAAAGGCAACAAGTCCACTAGACTGTCTTTCTTTCCCTGGTCAATTTGGACAAAAAATTTGTCTTGGTTAAAGACTACAAAAGATGGCCCTTTATTCTTAAGAATTAAATGTATTATGAAACACCAATGAACACCAATTTTCCCACCACTTTACCAAAAATACAAGTTACTTAGCAAATGAGAAAAAAACATTGTATTTGGATCTCAGCATTTTAACAATGAATATCTGGATTACAAACACAGTGATAGGTTTGCAACTATACCGTAGTATCAGATGGAATATTATTTCCCACCAGAAAGGGCCAAGTACCATTCTCTGAGTGTATTTGGTCCCCACTGAACTTGTGGCTCAACATGACTTTGACTTTTGACTTTGATTGCAGCAATTTCATTTTTACTGGAGAAGACTAAACATTTTTAATCATCGTTATTCAGAATCACAATACTCACTATCCTGATATAACTTTTTCCCTTGTCAAGCACAAAGCCTAATAGTGTGTGTAAAATACATGCAAGAAAAGCTATTAATGCAGATCTGTTACTTTCTGAAGGACCACTATTGAAATACTGGATTTTGTCAAACAAGAAGCATAATATAGCACAAAAGTTGTTTGGATTTTGGTCTTTTAAGTTAAAACATTGGGGAAAAAACTTAGAAATCCTCTTCTTTCATGAAAATACAGCTCTGAAGTAATGTAGCAGAAATATGCCATTTAAAAGTAATGGCTCCCCAAAATTATTTTTTTTCCTGATTTCCCAAGTAAGTGCATATGTTAAACTATTAATCTTTGTGATTAACTTCACTCAGTTAGGTAGTAATGAAAAGGTCAACTCATTTGAGTAAAGTTACTCACTTGTTTGCAGGATTGTGTCCTTGAATGCTTAATAAAACAGTTCTAATGTCTTTTAAAATAAAACATTTGTCTTTAACAGTAAGTGATATCACAAAAGTATCAATCCTTGATATTTTACTCCAAATATTTTCTGAAAGCATGGACAGTTCAAATTATTAAAACCAAGAAAGATAAGAAATAGAAAATGTCACAACAGTGCCATCAAGAATGTACAGCTGAGCTTTACTGCTTATCACCAACAGCAGCAGGAGTTTCAGAGGGCCCACTTGTGACTGCAATGCCTCTACAATGCAGTACTGAATAAGACAGTGCAGATGGCTGTAAAAATTAATGACCCAATAAAAGGGAAGGCATACCTCAAAGCATCTCTCCTGACTTCCAAGTGGCTTGGAATAGAGACCATCAGAGAGACAGGAGGCTCAGAAGTTGAAAAGCTCACGCCAGCAAAGTGAACGCAGCATTGCTCTCTAACACAATGCTGCAGTAGAGATTGTGCCGTGGGTGGGAATCACACAGTGTGCTAATGCAGTCTTCGAGGTTACAAAAGAAGAATGTACCCAAGTGCTAGTTGCTTACTGAGGAGAGCTCTGTGGAGCTCACGGCTTGTCTGTGACTGCAGCTCAACTGGGAAACATCAGTCCCCAACTACCTTTCAAAAGTGAGGAAGATGGTGCAAGGATGCTGAAGGAACAGCAGCATAAAAATCAGACCACAGATGTGCAGCTTAGTTTTTTTTCACATGTTCAGCTGTGCATTTTATTACAGAACTGCAGGTCAGGATGTAAATTTGCAGGGCATTTCAAACTCAAGAGGCTTGTGCAACTTCACTCACACACAGTGAGAGATAAGTCAAGAAGAATTATTTCAACAGTACAGATAACCTACTGGCAGCGACATCCTGTGACGGGCCCAAAAGCAACTTCAAAGCTGTCAACTCAACTCTCTCTCTTTTGTCCTGCCAAGAACGAGGCACTAGCTTTAGAAGAGCTTGTGCCCGTTGTAGTCTGGCTTCTGAGATCACATCCAAAGACAGAGCAAGAGGAGGAGAGAAATGCAAGAAGCAATGAAGAGCAAAGATTTTCCAAATTATGGACATCTTCTGCATTTCTTAAAGGACAGAATACATTTTTAATTTCATAGAAGACAAATGTATCTTTTTGCATCAGTGCTCGTACCCTTAATTTCTGTTCCACCATTCTTTTCTATTGTATCTGTATTGTGAAGCTGACAGGCATTTCAATGTACATCACAGTTGTTGGTCATAACGTTACTTCACAAATAATAGAAACTAATAAGGAGTGAATTTGGGGTGGTTTTTTTGGTTGGCTGTTGTTTTGGGATTGTTTTTAGGGGGACGGGGGTGTTTAGTTTTGTGGTTTGATTTTTTTTTTTTTCTTTTTCCTCTGGATTTGCCAAGATGGATTAAGGGTGAATTACAAGTTTTAGATTTCTGAGAAAAAAACCCCAAAATACAACCCTATGATATGACATAAGACTCAGTCTGAGAGTTGTAATTTACTCAGATCCTAAAATGAGTCTTCAGGTTGCCTGTGGGTTTGAGGGGCAAAACTTAGATCTGCCATACTGACTGAGTGTCAGCAGAACAGTATGACATCTTGTTAGCATCTGACAGGTCTGAGTTTGTCCTTCTGCTCCTCAGGACCATAGCAGAATCGCTGTGAACCTTTCTACCCTGAAGAATTCAGATGTCCTCAGACCTTGGCCTTGGTGACTTTGGGAAAATTCATCAACAACTCTACCTTATTTTCCCTGAGGACAAGAAAGGGCTAGTGGGTGCAACACGCCCAGTGGAAGAAGGTATGCATAATTAGATAGACGGTGGCATGGAAAAAACAATGAAACTTGGATTCTATTTCTGGTTTAGCTGTAGGTTTCCACATGACCTTGGACATCAGCTTGCTACCTGTAATATTTGTACTGAACTTCCCTACCTATAACATATTAACAACAACCTTTCAGAAACAAACAGATGCAAAAAACAGACAAACTTTTTTTTCAATGTGAACAGAATACCGATTATGGTTTGGCATACTGTGCGCCTTATGATGCTAAGGAGGATGACTAACATGGCGTTCACCATACACTTGATCTCATTTTCATAGTTACCTGATGAGGGAGCCCTAGGCCTACATTTTTAAAAATCAATGTACCATATTTTTATGAAAAATTTTCTATCATATAGAATTTTTATCCAGCCCCATATTAGAATGGAAAATGAGTTTATGTCTTTCAGCAAAACAGCATTTTAGCATCTCCTGCTTGGCACACCAGCACATCTCAGCCCTGCTAACTTTACTACTCAGGACTTTTAGCACGGTTAGTTCAAGGCTCTCAATGCATCGTATCATAAACAGCAAGTGTCATTTGCAAACTCAAGGGTAAACACGAGTGAGACTACCATTAATGTCTTCTAATTTGATCAATACAGAACCTCCTCTCTACTTGCTGCCCGGCTTGGAAACTAATCAGTGGAATTTTTTCATATTTTATTTACTGCTTCTCCACTGGCCTCTACTGTAATCAAGGTGCCATCACAAATCTCTCTTCCATGAATGCTCCATTGGTCTCAAGTCTGCTTTGAGCGCTTATCCTCACCTCTTGCGTTTTAAGAGGAGTTTACAAGAGCTGTGACATGGTGCTGACCAGCCAGTAGAGCACACAGAAGAGGACTGACCATACGACAAATTCTGATGCTACATTGCCATTACCCAGCATTTAACTTGACTTGGGAAATGAAAGAGGTGACACAGATTTTTGGCCAATGACACAAATCAAATGTAATTAAGATAAAAATTTTAAAAAGATAAAATGCTTTCCTTCTATTTTTCTCTCCAAGTTGCATTTCACTGCTGAATATGAGAAGCCCAGATAAAATATTTTATTACAAACATTTAAAAAAACCTCAGTCTTGACAATGAAAAGCTAGATCCATTTTCCTGCCAGCCTGTTTAAAGTATGGTCTTCTATAGGTCAAGAAGTATAGTTTTAAGTATAGTCTTCTAACGTTAAAGAAGTTTTTCAACTAAAAATTGCAAGCTTCTATCTTGTATTTTCGTCTTGGCAGGATGAGTTTGAAAGCAAGAAATGTTTTCCAATGGCTATCTCATGTGTTTTAAACAGCTGATGACATATCCTGAATCTTTTCTCCTTAAAAATATACTAGTTGACTCCGGTATGAGTTGGATAAACACTTATTTCATCCTCTGCCACAGGTGACTACATGGCTCCTCTGTGCAGGTACCATTTTAGTGAGTTGGATTCAAGCCATCCTATCAATCCATCGATGGGCAAAATAGTGACAAATTACTTACTGAGACAGAGCTTGTGACTGACTCCCAGTTGGTTTCTGAGGCTGCATGCTGGAAATCATCCTAAGGGGAAAAACCCACAGGGAAAAATCACCATCAAGGCAATGTCCTAAGTTAACTACAGAGCCTAAAAAATGTCTAAGCGTTCAACATCCACCACCTTTTTCCATCCTCTTTAATGCAAGAGGGCCTTGCCATGCATAATTCCTAAATGATGCTACTTCTACTTCCATTCAGATTCTTCTTTTTTCATTGTTTATAAACTAGTTCATTGTGAGCTTGCTAGGGCAAGAATAGGTATTGTTATTTGTAATATGATATACACCGCTTTGCATAGCAGTACCTAATCTGATCAAGGCTATTACATTTATCTTCCAAAATAAACACCACCTCCGTATGTCTACAATCAGTATTAATGCTGTTCCCCAACCTGATCTGCTCTGGAAAGAACAAGGCCATTCTTTCTTAATGCCCTGGTACTACTTAGCCAAGGTGAAAAGCAGGGTAATCTAATCCATTTGAAATGTAGCCCTAACATGACTGAACTGATTTTGATGCTTGTGCTAAACAGGACTTGCTCATCTGTGCAGAGCACTGAACGGCGCTTTGTCCTTTACATCAAAAAACACAGCCACAGTACATTCACATTAGAAGTGCCACCGTGCAAAACCTCTGAGCTTTTATGATTAATTGAGCACAGGGATGGGATTAATCTTATCTACCTTTGGACACCTAGAGAGCAAACATCTAAGGTAGTTGCTCTTGTTTCCATTTACAGCCAACTAAAACTATCTTCTTTAGGGTGCAAATAATCTGATCTATTTTAAAAGCTTACTTTGGGATGACATTGCATCCTAAAAATACTTTTCTCTTCATTGTCTACAAAGGGATCTGGGGAGGGCTAGCTTAGATATAGATGTCAAAACTGTAGATATTGACATGTGGTCAGGTGAATCCCAGTCCACTTATATGACCAGTGACGAGCAATCATTGCTTAAATAATGAAGAAGTAATTTCTTTCCTCTTTTGGCAGTTTTACTCATTTCCAACTGGAATAATTAAACCACAAAAATGGGGAAAAAAAGCATCACTACAGAATGGTTATTAAACACACACATGCAGTGAATAGCTGATGATGGGCATGAATAGGCAGGTAAGCAAAGTGGACTGAAGTGACAACATACCAAGATTTTTTCTAATAATAATGTATAATTAAAGGCTTTAAAGAAGATGGATCTGTGCTTGGGCTCACATTTCACACTGACTCAGATTCTGCTACCCATTTTTTAAGTTGGCCACTGAAAGGGAAAAATGAATGGTAGCTGCTCTAGATGTTCTCTAGAATCATTGCTGCATATATTCAATTGTTTCTTAGGAATGGAACAGAGAAAATTGATCACATAATTTGCTAATTCATCAATAAAATTCTCCTTTAGTCAAGAAGGAACAGAGTCACTTTCAGATCCGCACTCAATATACATAGTATTTCAATGTTTTTCACTTTCTATAGAAAAATATTCAAATGTCTCTAAGTCACAAGATTGTTTATTCAATATTGTTACTGTTTCTTCTTCCTTAAAATGTTCCTTTCTCTCAAATTTGAAGCAGCAAAAAGGTAGTGATTTCTTCAGTACTTAAAATTAGTAGAAGTTAAGAAACCCTATCATACTATAACATCGCTAAGTGACCACTGAAACTGCAGGGCTATTAAAATGTTGATTATTAAGTGGTCAGTTTTTCCTAGGAATACTGAAGCAAAATGCTGTTGGTGAAATTTTAATGCAGATTTTTTTATGTAAACAGTAAAGAGATCTGCAAATGCTATGATCAGTTCATAAATAATTCAGGAGCAGTGGTTTACCTCTGCCACATTCTCTACACCTTTGGTTGTCCAGTTCTTGACAAGCCACGATTTAAAGTACCCAAAAATGGATCTGAAAAGCTCACGGATCCTCTGGTAATGGTTGCCAGTTCAAAGACTTGGAAATAATTTCCTCTCTGTCATTAGCTTCCACTTAGCACTTCCAGAAAAAAAATGGCATTGAGTTCTGAGGCATTATTTTAAAACAGGAACAATTTGCCTCATTGAATGTCTGGAGGAGACCACAGACAAGGAATAATTTTGTGTTTGAAATGATGGTCCCCTTGTGTTATCTAATTGTAGCTATCAAAACTGTTTCATTAGTGTAGGTTTCTTTGAGACAGTTGATGCCAGGGAACCCCTCCAAAACCCCGAGACAGACATGTGTACCACCTGCTTCTTGGATCTCAAACCTGATGACTGCACATTTTGACTCTGTGATTATATTTCATCTGCATAAACTAATCACAACTATATGGCTTTGTTCCACCATCACTCAAGGCAGCTGCAGTCATTCTTGGCTTCTCAGAGCTTTCAACCTCTACAGTTTGAAGATTATTATTATCTATGGCTTCTCCTTGCAGTTATTATTTCAAGTAATAACATCAAAGTGATTCTCATCATTACAAAACCCTCTCCTCCTTTCTTACCATTGTCCCTACCAGAACCTGAAAGATACATCTATTTTCAGTGCTATCTATTCTATTCATACTATCTTGTTTATGTGAATTTGCATATGATCACTTGGCTATTGCTTTCTTCATTACTTAAAATGACATTAAAACTTTTAGCTAAAACATTAAAAAAATACATCTTTTATTTTTTTAACTGAATACTAGAAAAACAGGGGGGTAATAATTTGGCTACCTCACCCTGACAACAGGGCTTTTATTTTCACATGCATGTCATGGTAACATAACAACATTACATGAGAGTCCAGCAAAACATGGCATTAACTGTTCTACATGCAGCAAAAATACAGGCACAGCAACAGGGCTACCAATCACCTTCTGATAGCAGCTACTTTTATTGAAGAAAAACGACTTCCATACCTCAGCTTCCAAAACTACACTTCAGCAAGACAAATCCTGAGTCAGTCCTTAGAGTTAAATATGTATGGACATTGACATACTGCTCTTGGATGTTTTTCAGACAAAGATAAGCTACTCTTTCTTTGCAGACTGACTTGGTGTATAGCCTGTCTCCTACCACTGATCTCCAATAAGTGACAAGGAGTCACAGGGAATAATTTTGCTTCACCTAGAGCTTTCACAAGTGGAGATCGTGAGACAAAACCACTGCTATCAAGGATATTTGAGACTGCAGAGCCAGATAGCACTGGTTGCTGGGAATATGGTTTGTAGCCTGGAGATCCATGACCTGTGACAGCACAGGCTATGTCAGGCTCAAGCCATGGGGTTTGGCAGGGTCAGTAGGACCATGGAAGCATCAGAAAGACATCAGGGATGAGAATGGGAAGCTCACCAGTTTGAAAAGGATATCGTCCATGATGCACATTGCTGTACCACAAATATGGCAAAACATGTGAGTCCTGAACCCTGTGAGCCTGGCCCTCAAATCAAAAGCAGGAAGCACTTTCCAACATTTCTGTGATTCTTCATTATTTATGCTGTAGGCTGTTTTTTGTTCATCTCAGTGGTTGGCATCTATGACGCATAATGCCTGGGATAGGCAATAACCATCACAGAGACAGGCACAACACACCAGCAGCTCTCTCTAGTGAAAAGAAGTAGTTCCATATCTCTACAAGCTCCTTTCTAAACTCTTTCTCCTAATCTGCAGGCCTCTGGGGTGATTGGATTAAATTTGGTAGAAGATTGTTTATCTGCTGAAACAACTATAAACTATGGCTAATAAAAGCTGAGGTGAGGCTCTCTGCTTCAGGGAATGGGAAAGGTTCACAAAGGACTTGTGGTTAAGAAGAGCCCAGACAGCATCCTAGACTGATGTTTAGGGTCTACCAGTTTAATAAGGTTCCCTCCTGAAGGAGCAACCTTCTACTACCGTGATCTTCTTATGGGAATGGAAAAGAAGTGAGGGGGGAGAGGTAAAAATGCAGGCCTCTTCTTGGGGCAAGGAAACATGAGAAAGATGAAGAAAGGAACAAAGTAAGGAAAAATTAACACAGAGGAGCTGCAAGTGCTGGGCTCTGTCTGTGGTGACCTCATTTATGGAATTTAGACACCATAGCTACAAACTATATAAAAAAGAAGCAGTTTCTAGAAATTTGCAGATGAACGGGGCTAAGGGATGTATAAAGCAGGTTCTGCAAAACCAAATCAGACATGATTTGATGGATGAAAAACTGGATATGAGCCACCAGTGTGCAAAAGCAGCCCAGAAGGCCAGTCACATCCTGGGCTGCATCGAGAGAACTGTGGCCAGCAGATCAAGAAAGGTGATTCTGCCCTGCTGAGACCTCACCTGGAGTATTGCGTCCAGTTCTGGAGCCCCCAGCACAAGAAAGATGTGGATGTACTGGAGCCACCAAAATGATCAGGGGAATGGAGCATCTCTCATATGAAGACAGGCTGAGGGAGTTGGGGCTGTTCAGCCTGGAGAGGAGAAGGCTCCAGGGGGACCTTATACTGACCTTCCAGTACCTGAAGGGGGCCTACAGGAAGGCAGAGGAAGGTCTGTTCACAAGGGTTTGTAGTGATAGGACAAGAAGTAATGGTTGATAGATTTAGGTTGGATATTAGAAAAAAGTTCTTTAGCATGAGGGTCATAGAGCACTGGAACGGGCTGCCTGGAGAGGTGGTGGAGGCCCCATCCCTGGAGACATTCAAGGACAGGCTCAATGAGGCTCTGAGTAACCTGGCCTAGGTAGATGTCCCTACTTGTGTAGGGAGGTTGGACTAGATGATCTCTGGAGGTCCCTTCCGGCCTGAAACATTCTATGATTCTATGATTCTGTGAAACGGGTCATGTTCAAAGAGGTCCAGTATTCAATATTTTCCCTGGTCAGTGAATTTATGGATATTACATTTTATGTACAAAGTGACAGGTATTTCAAGCAAATAAACCCCAAACTCAGAACACACTGTGTAGCAGCAACAGTATTGCTGTTACATCATAACATAACATCAGTTATGACTAAGTTAATACTAGTGCAAAATGACATATAAAATAACTCTTGATTTGTTCTGACACATTTACTAGCTATAACTGAGTGGGAAGCACAAGATACTTAAACTTCAAAAGTTTCAGGATGTAATAATGACTTAGGTTAACTGCAGTGTGATACATTTATTTATGATAAGTTGAAGAAAAATTGAAGCAGAAAAATATATCTAGTAATAGTTATGTTTGGTCAATACTTTTCTTCATCCTTCACCTAGTTTGGGAATTAGGCATTACTGGGTGCATATTATGAGAATGCCCAAGATATAGGCATTTAAATTATCTCTCTAAAAGATCAGATAATACTCGCTGAAATGAGTCAATAGCTATGTCTTTGAAAAATCAGATGTCATCTAACAGTACACTGCCCATGAGCACTCCATTCGATGCACATACCCACAAAGGAGTGTGTGGGACTTCACTCTATGCTGTGCAGCATCGCCTTTAATTTTTCTATTTATCAGAGAAGCCTGTTTTTTTATCCCCGTGTACAAGGGATTTCATTTGCTAATAGCTGCTCTGGTGCATACAGATAGTTAAACAATTGTAAACAAAATATAAATAAACTAACACTTATTCTAAATACTCTGCAATCCCTCCTTTCCCATTTTTACCTGCATGGCAAATTTTACTTCTGCAATTAAACACTGGGATACAAAACTTGAAAGGCTTTTCCAGGTCATCACTTCCAAAACCCTCAGACTGGTTGGCTGTTTCCAAGCTATATTTATCTTTATTGCACTTATGTAAGTGCCAGCTTTGTCCTTTTCTTCCTCTCCCAAGTTTGCTTCCTGCAGTACTTCTGAAGAGATGTTATATCTCCTCTCAGCATCCGTTTTATTGCACTAAGCAAGCCAAGTTGTCTTGGCCCTCAGTAAGAAATGTCCTCTTTCGCCCGACTGTCCTGTAGCTGTTCCCTGAACACGGTCCAAGAAAGATGTGGTTGCTCCATACTATGGGGACCAAAACTGTACAAAGTATTCCAGAAAAGATGCAAGTATTGCCTCACTGGTCCTATGCCTAGTACACCCAAAAATTTTCTTCTCCCCTCTTTGCTAACCACTGAGATGCCATTTAACAGCAAATGGTTTTGTTATTAATCTGTACATGAGTGACCTCTTTGCTCATTTTGGGCTATTGCATTTCCCTGTAAATCAACTATCTGGTGCTCAAGGTCACCCAGTTCTCCTCTCCAATACTCCAATTTTCCCATTCATGAGCTATGTACTTCAGCTCTGTGTGTGCTACAAAAGCCATTAAAATGCTACTCTGACAGGTTGTGCTTCGGTCTCTATAAAAACCTGAAAATAAAACCCATCATAAGACCAACCCTTGAGAAGCTCCCATTAGCAAGCACTCCCTGGCTGGACGTTCACTTCTGCATTAGAGCATACTGTCTCCCCTGCGACTGCCTCATGGCTGTTTTATTAATTGCCACTTTGTCCAGTGTAAGTGGTTGCTTCCTGCATGGCACTGGGTGAGATGCTCCTCTGAAGTCCAATTAGATTTTCTATACAGCATTTCCTTCCTCTCTAGACTATCCTCCAGTCAGGCATGAACTCCTTTGACAAAGAGATGTGGAGTTTTTTTCTATTTCCCTGTACCTTTAACCACCTTTTCTGCTGCTCAGGATTTTCTAGGTCAGACTAATGAGCGTGCAGTTGCCTTGGCCACTCTCCTGCCATTGATACTACAGATAACCACTCCATTCACCATTTCCATGTGAGCCCTGGCTCACCTTGGCACTATCCAGGGATGCAGGGCAGGAGCGTTAAGCGAAGATTGTGGCTCCTCCCTGCTCCATTTATATTACTATTGTATAGAATGGGAGACTTGCTTTCGGCAGTGACCCTTCGTGCCTTCTGGCCTGCAGTGCCCATCTCTTTGCAGTGACAGTGGAGGATGCTGAAGGCAATTGAGCTCCTTGCTCACCTTGGTTCAGTGTCTAAGCACACCCAGGCCATGGTGCTGGCCCATTTTGCAGAGCCGGTCACCCTGTGATGCCCCATGCTGGCTCTGCAAGGGCTATGGGAAGTGTGGGCATCAAGAAGGGCCCTGGTCAGTGTGATACTGCACATCAAAATGGTGCTGGGGGCTGCCAGGTGGAAAAGAGCTTGGGAGGAGTGACCCCAGAAGCCAAAAATCCGTTCCCCGGTCAGAGTTTGGTGCCCTTGAGAGGACTTTTATGAACTCTGGCCGCACTGACTGACAGGTTTTTGGAAGCAGCCCACCTGGTAATAGGCGAATCTGCCCTGAGAGAAACTGAAAAAGCTGATGCTTCACTTGCCCAGCAGTGTCCAGGTGGGCAAAAAAGTCTTTCAGAGTCAACAGAAGGCAGTGACAGCTGGTTATTTCAGGTCCTCCTTCTTGGTGTGACTCATACCAAATGGGAATGTACTGAGAGGCCCCAATATCAGGGGTAGAAGGAAAAATATTAATGGAAGAACACCTCCTAGCAGCTAGCTATTAATTTTCTGTCTTCTTTTCACTCGGGTTTCTACCCATTTTTTATAGATTTAATTACGCTCTATAATCAGTGGAAAATAATAATTAACAAATATAGCCCAATTTCATCTACTATTCCAAGTTTTCCGTTGTTCTACTAGGAGGATCTGCTAAGTGCTCTGACATGCATGCTCACATTTTCAGATGTGATTTGGGAGAAACATGGGAGGAATAATAGCACTAATGAAAAACTCTAATGGAGCTAAGCAAATTTAATTCTAAAGCTGAGGACACAATGCAAAAAGTACCAGTAAGGGACGTTAGCTGTCCTAGCAGCAATCCCAGCCTATTGATTTTTGTGAAGGTTCCATTTGTTTTTGAGCTCTCTCCCAGAGGATGCTGTTTAATTCCGCAGTAAGCATGTGTTATGTTTCACAGATAAAGCAAAGCAAAACAATTTGTTCACCCTCCTGCTTTGACTGGAAGGCATTGCGTTTTCTAGGACAACAAAAAAGGACTGTTTTACAAACTTCCTAAGATGACAATAATAATCGTAAAAAGCAAGAATAAATAACCTCTGAAGAATACAAGAACCATTTTCTCTTAGCTCTTCCATGTTTTTGATGGAATCAAAAGCAGCTGATTTATTGCAAACAACATAGGATACTGCTTATTGCAAGTTCCTTTTAACTTGAGTTTCATCAAACAGCTAGAGTAAGGAAAACTATTTAGACTAGCCTCAGATCTATTCCTAAAAAACGCTATTGCTGTTAAAGCTAAATACAAGTACCTTAGGAACAGTCAAGCTTCTCATTTCTCTTATATATTATTCTTACAATTATTGTTTTTAAGTAACTCTATGAATGAAGACTACGTAAAAAGAAAACACCTTACATTTGCCACATTTTTGTGAACAATCTGACTAAACCATGTTATCAGTTTTGGAATTAACTTGCCAAAAGCCAGTCTGGGAAACCCTTGTAAACACCAGAGACCATGATCTCAGGACCAGGAGACTCATATACTGTGTCAGAATTAGTGGGTTATACATTTTATTTAATTTTTGACTAAATACAAGCATAATTAAATAGACTAAGGATGGCTGTAGAATTATAATAGGCTCTATATTTTTCGAGCAATGAAAATCAAGAGGAACAGTTTATTTCAGTTTTATACTAATGATCTGAAAAGTGTCACAGAAGTTGAACCTGGAAAAAAAATAAATTAAAGCTAGGAGAAAAAAAAAAAAGAAGTTGTAAACACCATTTAATACAAAGAAACATGCTGGGACTACTAGAGGTCAGAAGCAAAGACAGGAAAGAAAAATAAGCTTTCATTTAGAAGAATGTAAATGGAGCAAAAGGTACAACCCATAAACACTATTTGACTCAGAAAGGAACTCATGCCAAGAGCTTAAGTTGAGCAAATAACTAAAACATGAAACTAATCTGCAATGTGACATGGTGGCATGGCATGCAGGGTGACTTATGCCTGCACACAGAGATCATCCCCAGGGCACAGGACATGCTCTCCCCTACCAAGGGGATACCTCACCACCCTAAATCGCTATGGGGATACCACACCACCACCAACCACCGCCTCCCAGGGAACCACAGGCAGAGATGTGGCCTCATCTGGATGTCTTCACCACTTTCTCATGGGTGCAGGACAGCACCATGCTCAAAAGATAGGGAGGTCTGTGAGTGCAAGCAGCTTCTTTGGAAATTGAAGATGAGTATTCTCCAGAAAACAGGCACAGCCAGTTAGTTTTAAACTACCTGTGTGGGATATCAGTGTCAATAAAAATCGCAGAAGGTAGCTTCATACCTCATCTATGAAGATGTCAAGGTGGCACCAAACCCATGCCATCCTGGTCTCACAGTGCTGATCTGAAGGAGGCCAGGTTTTTAGGCTGTCCACCTCCATCATGGGGAGAAAATATGGGGAGAATGCTCTTGCACCCTCTGGCAGAAAGACTTTGCTCCATAGTTCAAAAACTCTTGAGTCTTTCCTGAACACCAGACAGCATTTTTAATGTAGCAAACCTACAGTCTGTTGAGTTTTTACTGCTGGTTTTAACACAGCCCTCCTGGTCACTTTGTCCATCTTTGTTCAGGATGATAAACCCCTCTGGACAGCCAAAGACCAGCACCTGGGCAATCCTCCAGATTTCAGCTGCTGGCATTATAAGTGCTTCCTCTGCTTTTAATCTGCTTCCTAATGCACCTGGAAAATATACCTGAACCAGCACTGAGCTAGCAATGCCAGCACACAAAGTTGCTCCTATGGTAGGAAAACAGTGTTTACTTTTACATATTTCTGATGGAGATATATTACGTATATGGTGAGCACAGTGTCCTATTTTCTGCTATTATGTCCTGACTGGTTTTGGGTTTTTTTTTTTGTTTTATTTCTTCACAGCTTAATAATACCAATTTTTCTGTATAAACTCATGTGTATGCAGAAAAGAGGTGGAAGGCCTGAATAATAATACGACTGATATACCCGGGCTCTTTGCTAACTGTGAGCATAAGGTAAAGCATGTAAGACCTTGTGTTCATCATGCCTGCCTAAAGGACAGGCAGCATAGAGCTAAGACGGACATGTAGTACAATGTACATTTTGAAATAAGGATCTCATTTCCAGCCAGGTGCAAAAGTTTCACCTCATCTGTAAAAACAGCAATCGCTTTCTGTTTGGATTCGGTATCCATATCTGCACAACATTCCCAATTTCTGTTCACTTCTAAAGCAAAGTTTTCAGCAGTCTGTTTCCATCACTCTTCAGCATTCAACACAAACCACACAGTGCAGTCAGATTTCCCGTCCGCATAGTGTGCCAGTTCTTCCAAGCATTCTTCTGTTTCAAGTTTATTGGCCAGGCCTTAGAGTGAGATAAAATTTTTGTGGCTCAAAGGTGGTTGTTTTACCCTGCCTTACAGCAGTTGAAATATTCACCTCATTCTTTCTAGGCCATTTTCTCAAGTTTAAGGGTTTGTTTGTTTATTCTTTTTCTCAAAGATAAGATTCTCTTTTAAAATCACCCATAAGCCTGCAAACATTGATCCCCAGGGCTCAACGCCATGAACCCCAAATGCCATCAGCTCCGTCACTCGCTGCCCTGTCAAGCAGTGACGAGAAAATGAAAGAAAATACCGACCTCCATGTAAGAAATTTTGGGCTATATCTGTATCAGTAAATAAAATGAGGTAGAGAGCAATCAGATATGGTGTGACTCATGTCCTAGGACATAACTACTACCCTGCAAAACAGAGTGGTCAGTACAAACTGCAAGGTCGAAACAGCCCGAGGCCCGTGCTGGCCCCAAAGTAGCTGTGCTAAAAATGTGCGAGTGCAAGCCTAGCCGATGCTTCGGCTCACACCCAGCTGTTTAATAGTCTGTACTGACAACTGGGGCTACGCAGACCTCTTTACTAGAGGGTGTGATCCTGCAAGAGCTTGGATTTATGGCTCTTAGAATCAGAAACATGCAATGAGACAACACAGTGCCTGATTCCTATATTATATTCCTATACTCTGAAATTTTCACTACAGAGTATTTTTTCACCACATACCACCTAATGAAATATATCAGGATAGAAATATTGATTAAAAGGAAGCATTTTTATAGCTGCCAAGATCAGAAGTGTTATTAAAAAAAAAAGGCTTCTGCAGCTTAAGAAGAGAAGAGAACCTGGAAAATAAGTTTTGTCTGCCACAAAACATAAATTTGTACAACTAAAAATATTTCCCCAAACAAAAACTATCAAAATGAAAAAGATCTTGTTGTCAAGGGTCCCAGAAAAATTGGATGTTACTTGATTCTGCTGAAAATGATCCGACAACAAGATAGGCAAATTCCACAGATCTAAAAATTATTTTTAGATTCCAGTGCTGCAGATGAGTTGAAAAATCTGACCCTCTGTAGTTACAGGCTCAGACCTTCTCTAATTAAGAGCAGAGTGGTCATCAAACTGACAATTGAGGAAAACAGAACTGCATTTTTCTTGGTATTATAAGAGAAAACGTGATCTTTTTTTTGGCATGACATGTATGTTCAAAATCAGTTCAGCATGGAGAGAAATGTGTGGGCTGAAAAACAGAGGCAGTTGTAGGCAAAGGATTATGGTAACAACTTAGGCTCTGGGTTTGAGGTGTTCATTTCAGCAGCACAAAGCTCAGCAACAGATAGGGATTTATTTTATGTAGCGGTTTCATTTAGCCAAAAAAATCCTAGTAAGATTTATCCTATCAAGTCTAAAGAGACAGGAACCCTGGAACTAACAAAAGATGTGTGTGTGAATACGCATGTGTAAGGGAAAAGGAGACACACCCAGTCATCTGTGTTACTATGAAGACATACACGGATTTTATCAAGCGCTCACAGCAAAACAGAAGGCTGTAAATTTAATAAAGATGTATACATAGAAAATACAAATCAGATTTATAGAGTGCTGTGACTGTCTTTGGAAATGTGGTATATAGCATGAAGGTATATACCACTGTTCTTAGTGACAAGCAAAGAACAGTGACAGCCTGCAAGTACACCAGTTTCTCCAGCAAGGAGGAAGGACCTTCTCTGATAACCTGTGCCTGGAATTACAGAGTCAGAATAAGACTAAGAAATGTTAAAAGGATGTGTAGAAATCCCCAGACCTCCAGTTGTGATGCAGCCCAAGGAGGGGGTGGGGGATGAGAACAGCTACCAGCCTTCTCCCACACACCAAACCAGTTGCAAGTGTCTCGGCATAGTCTGAAGCCTATTTTTGCTGTTTCATCTTCCTTATTTGGAAGCTAGGATTGCTGTTCTCCATTTTGTAATCATACAATTTCTTAAACTAGTGAGGACCTCACGTAAGTCTGGCAGGCAGAGAAAAAGCAAGCATTCAAATAAAAGAGCATAGCAGACAAACCCCTTTATTCATCAGTCTCAGTTTGGCCATGTGGCCCAACCCGCTGGCAGTGTCCCAGACTGCAAGCAGGAACAACACAGCATGCCTCTGTAGCATCTTTTAGAAGTTAATCTTGTTGCATTTGACACAGGTTCATCGTGCCTGTCTTTGAGGTGGGAGAACCTGAGGCTGTGAGGAGGTGTCAGGGCAAGTAGTGGTGGAGCCTGGCCCAAAGCTGCAGCTGAGAGGCCAGCATCCTCCCCGAGGCCAAGATGCTGCATCCAAACCTGTAGGCAATGCAACAGTGGGCACAGTCATCTTCACTGAGGATGTGGGAAATCCACAAATATTATCACAACCCAGGAAGGAGAAGTTCACCCTGGAAAAATGCAACCTAATGTGTTTCTAAATTACATGCTGAGTGAAAGGAGGAACCTAGGAAACTTGAAAGCTGAAAGATGGACTGA